>JAKSZP010013200.1:0-239072 GCA_022478985.1 Massospora cicadina
AAAAGCCCTTGGATGTTTATGTAATAAGCACCAACAGTTCTCCTTATTCAGAGTGTACATACTGTGACATATTTGTACAAAATACCAAATTTAGGGAGATTATCGATACTGGCACTCCCATCAAAATAATTTTCACCAAGCTCATACCTAAGCTTCCACTGAAGCCTGATGTGGAACACTGGGTAATGTATGGGACCGCAGGGACACAGAACACTGTGTCAGAAGGTGCTTATAGCGCGCTGACTTTGAGGTTCAGGTCAGTTGGGGTGTCTGCTCCTGCTATGGTTTTACTAATAACAACTATGACATGCTTATTGGAACCACGTTTGTGTGGCAATTTGGGGCAGTGGTCAATATGGTGGAAGAAACCATTAGCATTTTGGCCAACAAATCCCCATTTTCTTCACCTCCAACGTAATCCCAAAGGACTCCATCCACTCCGGCCAAATTAATCTCACATACAATGATGAGGTGATTCCTGTTCAATATTTACAGATTGTAACAATTGAGTTTGTCTTGATTGTTGCATTTTGACTCAGATTCAGATTTTCCAAATTGGAGTCAAATTGTTTTTAAACACTTTTGACTAAGTCGTTTTGGGCGCTGGGTTGTGCCTCACCCAAGTTTTAGATTAGGCTTGTGTGAGCCTAATCAATGACTTGGGTGAGGCCCCCAAAGGGCGGCCTTTATAAGGCCTACCTTCCAATTAAAAAGTTCACTTCATAAACTCTAACCCTAGCATTCCCTTCCTGGGGAGCATTGTTGGTTGCTCCCTAGACAAGCTATTGTCAGCGGGCCCTTTTATTATCCTAAATTAAAATAAAGGTTGTTTCAGGGTTAACATACCTCGCTTACCTGATGGTCTTTTTTGGGTATCCAGCTGATAAGTTTTTGAGTGGTTTGGGTCAGACTACCCCCAGATGACCTTGCATAACCAACTAATAGTAGGCAATGTTTGGCGCTGTTGGTGCCCCAAACCTCTCCCTACTCGGTTAGGCTACTTTGTTTTCTTGTTGGTGCACCAAAGAATTATTTTAATATATGGCAGTTAATACTAGGGTTTTTCCATCCGTTACATTATTCTGAAGTCAAATGTGCATTGCACGCTACTGATCCCCAGTTTGGCCGACCTCAGTGGTCACTTGGTCCTTGTTGTCAAGGAATCAGCACCAGTGGGAGCCGGTGACTGATGGCCAACACTAGACCTGAAGTGACTATTGGCTAAAAATCCTTCTGGGGCCTCCCACTCACCAGGGTTTTGATGGCACCGAGGGGACCTGTCCCAGCAGGGCTTCCTCACCAACAGATGGTCCACCTGGAAAGGGGTTGGACTTCCAGCTGCGCTGTACTGCGCATTCCTCTCACGCTTCTATTAGAGAAAGCGCCTTCCTGGTCAGGATGGGAAGACCATCAACAACAGGAGCCTGGGAGGGGGCGCAACACAGCCAAGTGCTGGGCGTGCGTCCTCAGGCTAGGTGGGCTGATTCTGGAAGCCCAGTCCCAATTCGCCCTCACCATTTGTCTTTCCCTTGAGGGGCCCAGAGTTTATCCAAGCTAATTTTCCTGGGGCTCAAGGCAACTAACACCAGGAAGCCCTCATTGTGATGGTCTTCCTCTGTGGGGCCTCTCTTTGGGGAGGGGCCCTCCTCTAGCTGTGGGTAATGTAATAATTGAGTTCATCTCAATTGTTGGATTTTGACTCAGATTTGGATTTTTCAAATTTGAGTTGAATTGTATTTAAATATTTTTGGCGCAGTCATTTTAGTTGCTGCTGAGTTGTGCCTCACCCAGGTTGTAGATTAGGCTTGTGCAAGACTAATCAAAGACTTGGGTGAGGCCCCCAAAAGGCGGCCTTTATAAGGTGTGCCTGCCAATTACAAAGTTCACTTCAGAATTCTAACCCTAGCATTCCCTTCCTGGGGAGCATTGTTGGTTGCTCCCTAGACAAGCTATTGTTGGAAGGCCCTTTTTACTATCCTGAATACAAATAAAAGTTGTTTTAGGGTCAGCATACCTCGCTTACCTGTTGGTCTTTTTTGGGTATCTGGTAGAAAAGCTTTTCAAGTGGATTGGGTCAGACCAACCCCCAGAGGACCTTTCATAACCAACTAGTAGTAGGCAATGTTTGGCGCTGTCAGTGCCCCAAACCTCTCCCTACTTGGTTAGGCTACTTTGGTTGCTTATCGGTACACCAAAGAATTACTTTAATATCAGGAAATTAAAACTGGGGTTTTTCATCCATTACAGGTAGGATTCAAATGCAGAAATGATAGCAATAATAGCATCATCCAGGGTGATACGATTTGTAGTGACTAAGGGTTGTTCTTGGGCATAAAACGACTGGCAAACTCCATGAGGCTTTCTCCTTTATTTAGTCAGATACCCATGAACACCTGTTTTTGGTTGGCCAGGGTTTGATTGCTGCTAAAATCTTGGATTAAGGCTGTATGGACCTGTTCCAAAGTGTTGCACTCCTTCAAATGGGGTCATGGTCTCCTACGCAGTGCTATTTTTGCAGGAGTGGATATGCTTTACCTTCTGCCAGTTTGTGGCCTTTCCCATGGAACTCTCATATGTGTACAGGAAGGAGGTAATGCTTTCCTGTCTAGGGGTGAACCTTTCTTTAAAACTAGGTTTAAAGTTAGTTACAAGAGGAGTTCAGAGGGTGTTAACACCAGGGATAGGCGCTGGCTCTGAGATCTCAGTCTCCGCATAGTTGCAGGAGGACTGCTGGCCTAGCCATTGCCTTTGGCCCTCAGGGTCCTCTTGGATATCAACCCTATTTTGGTTGAGAGAGAAGATGGAAACCTTATTTGCAACTTGCTCTTTTAGATATTGAATGTCAGCGCCCTGAAGTTGAAGCTAGATCTTGAGGGTGGTCAAATGAGTTTCAAACCCTCAACAAGTTTGTTTGAGCTGAGAGATGAAATTATTGGTAAGCTTGGTGAAGACACTGAAGTTGCACATTTCGTCCAACTGTGCCTCAATGGAGACCCTAGGGTCAATGGAGACTCCATCCACTTGGAGTTAGCATCCCTGAGCTACATTACGAATTTGATTGCATAGGGCAGCCAAGGCTGTTATCACATCCTTTCACCATGGGTCTTCAGAGCCATCAGGGGTGGGTACTGAGGGACCTGGGGGCCCTTGAGGTCCATGGGGAACCTCTGGTCCTTCAAGTCCCTTATGCCTTTTGGGGCCTTCAGGCCCCCTAGGCCCTTCAGGACCTTCACTCCTGGAGGAGTAGTCACAAGAGGCAGCTCCCAATAGTGTTGTTGCAGGGCCTGTACCAGATCCTTGACTTGGAGGAGGCGCTGATTCCAAGTTGCCTCAAGAAGTCGGATGTTCTAACACAGCTGGTCCTCAAGGTAGCCAGAGATCCTGCTATATAACACCACAAATTTGATCTCAGACCTCATTGATCAACCATCAATTATCAATAATGGTCTTGCAGTTGATATGGACAAAGTAGGAGGCTGTGTTGTAGAAATTGATGATGTAAGAGTGTAAGGACTGGGTGAGCACCAGTTGTTGGGAGACTTCTTGATGGTGCAACCCAACTAGTTGGAGTAGGTGATGAATAACTGGGTGGACAAAGTTGCAATGGTAGTGTTCAGAAACTAGATCAAGTTCACCTGCTGGCATCTGGGCCAAATCATAGAGGTCCCGCATGGTAGAGGGAATAAAAGAGGCATGAGAGTGGCTGGAGTGAGCACCCACGGAGTAGATGCCATTTATTAATTGTTGGACAACATTGTTGAGGTTCTCATATTGAAGTTGGTACTGACTTCCATCAATAGAAGGAAAGGTAGAACTGGAATATGGCCTTGAATTCTAACCTCTCAGGCTGTGAGGGTGGCACTTCATATCACAAGATACTAACCCATCAAGCAATGCTTCTCAACTGACCATCAGATTGATCTTCAGGGCAGCTAGTATTGCCCATTGTTTATTATAAATGTTTTCACTTAGGACAGCTCAGAGCCCCCTGTAGCGAGCACCGCGTTTGTCAAGGTTACAGTTCTTTAGACTGTTGCCAAAGTACAAAGGTGGGCTCAAAGCTGAAAATTTGCAAAAATGGTCAAAAAGGAAATGGAAGAATGGGTAGAATACCAATAACTATTAGATTAAAATGTGTCAATATTTATAGGTTGCTTAGGGACATGGTGCCTCAAGGATCTTTGTGGCCTCATCTGTTCAGGATCTTTCATGGCCTTCCAGATTGATCGCCTGTTTGGCACCCTCATTGTATTTATCCGCCTCATGACTGGATCAGTGGAAACTCCACTTCATGTGACTCAGGAATTGGGGATGAGACTCCTGCTGTCATCTTCATTTGAGTAGGCTTGAGAGTCAATTCACTGCAGCTCAATTTGGAAGTGGGGAATTTGATTTGTTTTCATCTTGAATCATGACACTGATTTTATGCAAAATGGCCACTCCAGATCCTCTACACTGGGATCATTTTGCCTAGTGCTCTCTTGACTTACTGTATAATTTATCATTAAATATTTAAGATATCATCATTATGTCTTATATGGTCAGAAACCTGGAATACTAGCCCTTTTAGATAAAGATTTCTTCTCCGCTAAAAACTGAAGATCTAGATAAGGTATTAAGAGATTGGGTAAGCAACTTTTTCAATTTTTATCAGATGCTATGACTATCTTAGCAAAAATGGTATTAAAGGAGATAAGCTTCTAATAAACTTAGACAATCTCTACTCAAATTCCAACTTTCAAATTTATTTCATATTATAATTTCATAACCTCACAAAGTGGTAAACTTACATAATCTGGTAAGGGCTTTTTATAATAAACCTATAAGAGAAGTATAACATTTTACTAAATCTCTAGCCACCAGGATTACTATTGATAGAGCATATGTGCTATTTCTACGTCACTACTCTACCACCAATATATCTGGAAGTGGTAAAGCCATACATATGGAGGTTTGTCCTTCTAAAAAGAATATACAGCTGTCTAATAGCTAATAAAGGAGTAATTAATCACAATGCTTCATGAGGGATTCAAACCTAACTTCAAAGTTTATCCATAAACTAACTTAAATATAGTATGTCACTTAAGAAAAGAACCTTTTTATAGACTTAAAGAGGTTTTGAAGCAAGAAAATATTTTTCCAACTAATTGTTAGCCAAAATCAAGTCAAATCTATCAAAATGAAAAACAATTTAAGGTTGACTTATTGATTGGTTTCAAATAAATCATTACAAAAATGAAGATGTCAACTGATCATCTGACTTTACAAAGATTACTAAGTTGAGACGGAAGGAAAATATTCTAAAAAGTTCTAATTGATTAGAAACTATGATATTTAAAGTTTGGCCTCTAAATTCTTAGGTGATAGCCTGGATTAGAAGCACTATTTGGACTAAAAATTAAAATAGAAATTGAGATATTAATGAAGGTGAACCTTATCACTAGATTTAGCGGACTGAAAAAATAATCAATAGGCCTTATGATGCTAATTTGAAAGTGCTGCTGGAGCCAGAGTCTCACAATACAAGCAAATGACTATGATATTTGAAGAAGTGCAAAGGATATATGTAAATCTAGAGAAAGCAACACTTGCATCATAATTGTGAGAAATAACTGTATCAGACCATGAAGGGGATTAAGAAGGCAGCCATCCCTCTTCTCTCCCAGGGTTATTTAGCACATGTGGTAGATGAGAGGTGGGTGTTGGGGAATCCCCAAAGATTGCGCCTCTTCCTCCTCTTCTCACCACCCATGAGGTGGTGTAGAAGATTCAGGGGGTGTGTTGGGAGGTGGAAGTAGTCATAAGCCATTGCAAGCAGAGAGTTGATAATGATTTTACCCAACAAGACGTTTCTTCTTCCAGTTTAAGTTCTGCTTGTCAAAATAAATTAGTATCCAGAGAAAATGAATTTTTGATTCACACTCAGGCCCATAATTCCCCATTTGACATTCCCCTCCATTTCTGGCAAAAGCAAGCCAATTCCTGGGGGTTATGGTCGTGATAAACCCTTTTATTATGCAATGGGACTGCCCATACTTGGCCTGGCTGTGGGAGCAGCCTGTTGTCTGAAAGAAAAGTCATCATTGCGCCAAGCACAATCATGTCAAGATAAAATTTTTGCAAAGGAATTCTATACCTTTCTGGTTGGGCAGGTTAAATCTGGATTATTATTGGTAACAACTTAGGGCGTTGATCCGCCATGACCATATTGCAAAGATATTCCTAATAGTTTTGCACATGATTTCAGTTCCTTGTTCAGTGAGCATATAAGGCAACAGTCTTCAGCAGGTTCCGCTGTTGCTTCATTTTTTCTTTCTGCTACCTTATTTGTTAAGACAAAAATTTAAAAAAAATATAATTGTAAATTAAGAAGTTTTTAGGGCATTTAGTGGCTATGATTTCCAATTTTAGATTTTCTTGGCTAGTGCTCATGTTGCCTTATTATCTCTACATCCTAAAATATGGATGGCTGTACCAGAGGTATTATGACTGTTGCTTTGGGTAGTAATTTATCCTGAGTGCTAGAACCATCTTATTATTTTCAGCAAACTCCATGACACCATCTGTCTCCATGTGCACTATTGGGCCACATGCTCTACATCTGGTGATGAAACAATCAGAAGGCCAGTTTTGTAAAGTTCAATTGGGTTGGACAGTTAGAAGAACTTAACCTTAAAGTTTCAGTGGTCCTACTTTTGAATATGAGGGATTTGCCTAAATTAGGTGCAGAGGTCCAAAAAAAATTTTATTATAAAAATAAACTTAAAAAATTAAAAGGTAATCTATCAGCTGAAATGCCTAACACTTTAATAGAGCTAGAAAATAATAAGAATTAAGCTGTAATAGGGTAAATTGCCTAAGTTTATCAAAGAGTTTTTTGTCAGAGGCAACTTAGCCCAAGTAAGTTTGTTTGAATATCTATCATTACTAATTAAAATGTTTCAATGCTAATAAATTTAAATTTAATCATATTTTAGTACCTTCAGCCTGAAAATTCATCATTTGATAGGATGATAATACTAAAAATATAGATAGGAGGCTTCAATTTATAATAGATAATTTAAAAACCCAAAGTCAAGGCTTCACTTGCACATTAGCAAAGCCTGACATGTACTTCCACTAACCAGTATAGGTAAAATCTCTTACAAATATAGACCACATAATAATAGTTAATACCTTGTGGGTAAATTATTTGATATTCTTTGATCTTAGGGGTATTTAAACACCAATTACTATTAGAGAAAAGAATTGTTTATCTTAATCTCCATTTCTGACTGTCAGTACATTTTGTGGATCACTTTATTGTCCCAAATTCTTAAATAGATACTAAGGTTTACAACTTTTTCAGCTTTTACTATTGTGGAAATCCTTTAGTTAAGCACCTGCAAGAAGCCCCTTACATGGATTTCTAAATGCATCTCTGTTTAATATAAATCACTTATTAAAAAATATATATCCTTTCTTAGTTGAACATTGTAATTTAATACAAATTTCATAGTTGGCTAGTGAACAATACTATTGAATTTATATGTGCAATTGCTATAGTATAAATCTTGTCATGGAGTCAAGGATATCTTATTTATTTGATACTGTTTACCATCCTAAAATATATAAGTAGACTGGGTTGCAGCGCATGGATCCATAGAAAAGTCTTGGCATGCTCTTTGGCTCTTTTGGTCAATTTTATGGATTATTCTTAGATAATATTATTAAACTTCTGTAAACTTGTCCATTACAATCAAATTAACGCATTTAATCAGTTAGGTTTCAAAAAATATAATTAGATTAATTAATTTAGTAATTTATTAAATATATAGACCCTTTATTAGTTATTGGATCCAGAGTGATGGGATCTTAAGGCAAATTAGAAATGTTTACTTACAACTTTCTTTAGAGTATGGGACATTTATAAAATATACTATAAGTTAAAAAGGCAACCTATTGCCAACACTCAGTATTTATTAAATAGGTCTCCTGTTAGCACAGAAATTTGACATAAGGCTTGACTTCTTTTTGATAAAAAAAAGAAAACTAATTTATTCATAAGTGGATAATTACTATTTAATACAATAAACTACTTATAGAATTGATTTTTTAAAAAGTGTTAGTAGTGCATTTATAGCCCCTAATACTGGGAAATATTAGTTACATTATAAGATTTCTTTATTTAAGGTTCATTACTTTTAATTTTCACAGAGTTAGTTGATAAAGTTGAGACTAGCCTGCCAATTGGAGTGATTAAACACCCATAATGCAAACCAGAATTCTTGATTCATAGCCATCCATATGACTGAATATTTGATTGGGTGAGAAATGATTGAAGAGAGGCAAATAATGATTACCACTATGACTATCATTACTAATATTATGTCATGTTCACAGTGGTGGCCACAGATTCAGTTGTTGTTTGTTTTTTTGAGCCCATGGGGAGCCCCAAATCTACTTTGATAAAACAGGTTGCCAATTGTGTAGATAAGTTGTGTAACTTCCCCACTGGGTAGAGAGAATCTCCAGAAGCAATGTCACATCTGACGCCAGATGGTGTCCTCAATTGAAGACAACCCCAGGAGGCTATTATAGTGGTACCCCATATGAGGAGAGGGCAGCAACGTTGTGGTTATGGCCACTATGGCCCATTCATTGTGTAGACTGTGAAACATGGCACCTATTGACATAGGTGGGTATGAGAAAGTGTAAATTAAACTGTAATAAATTCTGCAGGAAAATTGTTTGCTAAAAACAAACAATAGAAAATTGAACATCAGCCTTACCTGTGGAAAAAGTTTTTAGGTGTTGGGGGCTTGAGGAATAATGATTTTATCATGAGCTAAGGGTAGTGTAATCCCATTTAATTCTAGTATCAACGTTCTAAATTCTCATTATACCAGATCAATTTCCCCTGGCCAGGTGACTCTTGCTCAGATTTTGACACCATATTTTTTCTTCTGGTGCAATTTTGCTTGGCAGATTGGTGACGCTTTTTTGGTGGGCATCTGGATGCGCCCATAGCCAGGCCACATAGGGAAGGTCCTATTGGGTATTGAACAGATTTAATATGATGAATCCTCTGGGGTTGAGCTCACCTTTTCCAGCATTTGAGAAATCTGCGGTTGGGGTTTTGAACCTGATCATACTGTGGACAACTCAATTCTGTTGAACCCAATTTATTTATATTAACAGCTCTCTCATTGGGACTCACTACTATTAGAGGAGAGGGATGCCCACCACCTCACTACAGGTGGTAGCCTCTTACTGCCGCCACCTCAAACACCCCCTCTAATTCACTACACCAACTCTTGGGTGGTGAGGTGGGGGAAAGGGGGCAACTTTGAGGATATACATCATCACCCACCTCTTGTCCACCACATGAGATAAATTTCCCTGGGACACAAGATGAACTCTGCCTTCTTCACCCCCTTTTTTCATGCTTAATGGGAATTTCTTGTAGTTGAGGCACAGGGGTGCTCCCCAGACTTACAATAGTAGTGGCACCAATATTATAATTTGAGAAGCAGCTATATTATTAGATGGTCATGAAGATTAAGATAATTTGTAAATTAAAAAATTTATAAGTAGTTTCATATGGCTAAAATGGATTTTTTTACTGGTTAGATAACCCTATCAGAAGATAAATAGGTAACAATTGCATAGTAACTATTTATCATTTATTTAAAGTTTCAAAAGTTTAATCCTTATACAACTTAATTATAAATATTCTGTAAGTGACACCTATTATCTACTAAACTAGATCAGTTTGTTAACAAAAAGTTTGAAGATAATTTAAATTGAACCTTGACTATCTAGCAAACTTGAAAAGTTTGTTATTTGCAATCAGATTATGCAATGAATCACATAAATGATCCTACAGAAACCTCAATGTCTGATATTTTAATTTTTATTAAAACATTAGTTATCTCTTAGACCAGGTGGAATTTTATATCTTTACATCTTTATAAACAGTTGATATAATTTAAGTCTTATCATAATTCTCTTAACAAGATATACATATTACTCTACTGCTGCCTCCCCAAGTTTGATTCTGGTACTGGAACTTTGGGTAGGGGACAATTATGACTGTGTTGGCATTGCACACCAATGCCCCGAACTGAGATAGCAAATAGCAAAGGCGGTCCATGGAGTTCCTGGCCTATCATACGCCGCGCATGGAGGTTTTCCGGGTTTTATCCTCCTTTCCCATTTTCTTCACTTCCCTAATCGGTGCGGTATCGTCCCAGGTCGGCCCACCTCGAATAAAATTTAAAAATTAAATGTTATTGCATGTACTTATGTTATAATTTTATACTATTCAATTAATGTTTTGATAATTTGATAAATGAACTGGCTTCTGAAAGCAATTGTATGAGCAATTAGTATGATATATACTTTATTTTTGAGGCAAATTTATCTACTTAATAAAACACATTCACTCACTCACTGACTGACTGACATCTGAAACCTTCGAATCTAATAGGTTCAATCTATTTGGGTGAGTTGGTGAGAATTGGCGAATATTATCTAATAATTCACCAATTTGCTCATCTGAAGCTAATCAAGTCTGATAAGTTTAATTTACTTGGGTGAGTGGGTGAGAATTGGCAAAAATTATCTAATAATTCACCAAATTGCTCATCTGAAACTCAACAAAAATCAGTATTAGAGTTTAAGTAGATTAAGTAGTTAGGATAATCAACTCACCAGCCACGAGAGCAACAGTGGAGCTGTTAGTCTGAGTGGCTCGAGAGTAGTGCTGGCACAGCTTATAGGCTACAATATGAGCTTATCATTTGATAAATTAAATACCGTAGCGAAGCATGGGTATTTGGATGTTAGGTTTATAAATTTTAAAAACCTGCCTAATTCGGTTCACCTAATTAATAAAATACTTTTGGCAAGTTAAGTAAAGTTGATTTAGTAGTTTGGAAGATATGTCACATACTCGATGATTTTAAAAAAAGAGATGTTTCGGGTAGCAGTTTGGTGTTATTTGATTGATCCGATAGGTGTATTTTGTTTGGCCGAGTGATTGATGGCTTTTGTTCGAATCGATAGGACAGTTGTTTTGAGGGGTGATTAGTAATTGGTTGATTTGCTAAGTTCAGTTAGGTTTAGCTGAGTGGTTGGTGGTTTTTGGTTGATTCGATTGAGCAATTAGATTTGGCTGAGTGGTTTTGTTTATCTATAATGTAAAATCTAAATTAATAAATTGAAAATCTGAAATTTTATAGACACCGTAGCGAAGCACGGGTAAATCAGCTAGTATACTACTAATTTATTTTATTAAATCTAGTTGATCTTATTGCTCAATCTTTGCTAAATTTACTGATCGCCATCTACAAAAATTCATTTATCAAATTTAGTTGATTTTATTGGTCAATCCATGCTAAATTTACTGATCGCCTTCTTTAATAATTCAACTTAAGAAATTTAGGTGATCTATTAGTCAACATATGCTAAATCTACTGATCGCCATCTACAGTAATTCATTTTATTTTAGTTAGTTAATTTTATTGGTCAATATATGCTAAATTTACTGTTCACCATTTAAAATAGTTCAGTTTATCAAATTTAGTTGACTTTAGTGGTCAAACTATACAAAACGATAGCCAACTATAATGATTTAAGCTCATCCCGCTATGATCTCATACTTGCCTGGATTTTGGACTTACCCTCAGTCAGGACATATGTCAAAAGTTGCTTTGAAGCTATCGCTTCACCTATGCCGGAAAAAGTTTATCCGGAGCTGTATTAGTCCCACACGTATCCATCGCTTCCGAGCCCATCTTGATATATTTACTAAATTAATGGGCAGATACTTTCCCAATACTTACAAAAGTAAAATGGGACCTAAGTTGGAGCATCCTCTTTTTAACCGACTTTGAAAAAGGAGAAGGTTCTCAATTCGACCTGTATGTATGGTTTTTTCTTTTTTTCTGTTTGTTCGCGCATGACTCTGAAAATATTAGACCAATTTGGATGATCATCAAAAATAGAAGATGCTCCAACTTAGGTCCCATTTTACTTTTGTAAGTATTGGGAAAGTATCTGCCCATTAATTTAGTAAATATATCAAAATGGGCTCGGAAGTGATAGATTTCAAGTGTATGTTCATCGCTGGATAAACTTTATTCCGGCATTGGTGAAGCGATAGCTTCGAAGCACTTTTGATATGTCCTATGGCTGGGGGGTATGTTCAAAATTCAGTCAGTATGAGCTCATAGCGGGATGAGTTAAATCATTATAGATGGCTATCGTTTTTGCATAATTTGACCAATAAACTCATCTAAATTTAATAAAAATGAATTATTTTAGATAGCGATCAATAAATTTACATAGATTGACTAATAAAAGCAACCAAATCTAATAAAATGAATTACTGTAGATGGCGATCAGTAAATTTGGCATATGTTGACCAATAAAATTATCTAAATTTAATAAAATGAAGTATTGTAGATGGTGATCAGTAAATTTAATATAATTTGACCAATAAAATCAACTAAATTTAATAAAATTTATTATTAGTATATTTGTTTAAAAGATAATATATATAATAGATATACAATGAGTTTTAATTTTATAGAGAAATAGTAAGGGGGCAAAAACAATATATAGAGATAGTAATATTTAATAAAAGTAGGAAAAAGAGCTACTTTTAAAAATGCACTAATTTTTTGGGGGAAAAGAGCTGGGGGTAAAGTTTTTTTGGGAAAAAATGAACCTTCTCAAAAAAAAATTTTGGGAAAAAAGAACCTCCTTTAAAAAAAGCTCTAAAAAGTATGAAATAATTGAGAAATTAGGCCTGCTCAATAAAACCTTTTTTGAAGTTGGCACCATATTTTAACTGACTTATAATAGGCATTTAAAATTTATATACTCAGTACTATTTATTTTAAGTTGCTTATAGTTTACACTTGGACCCAATCAGACATCTACTTAATAAATTGGAAGTACCGTTTACCAAATGGTAAAAGCTTAAGAGCATGATAATGTCTTTCAGCCGCCAGCTAAACGCAACATTATTATGGTTACTGACTTACTGATTGTTTCTTTTGTGCAAATATTATCATGTTTTCTATATAACTAATATTTACTATATAATAAATTATTATCATGTTAATATATTTACTATATAACAAACATTAGCATGTTAAATGTGTGTGTCATTCTACTATATATCACCTTTCACGTTTAGCTCTACTATTAGTTGCGGCAATAGTGATGATGTCACAGCGTCACGAGTTACCCGAAAGTTTCAAATGATGTCCAGCTAAAAGACATTATCATGTCAAAACAGAGGATTTTTTTGAAAATCATTGTAAGTGTTAATAAAATACTTTTGGCAATTTAAGTTGAAGTTGATTTAGTAGTTTGGAAAACGTGTCACGTACACATAATGATTTTAAATATAGCGAGAAGTAGAGTTATCCAGAAGTGCTTGGGTTTATTTATGAGCTAGCACTGACAGCCTATAGGCTGTGCCAGCACTATGCTTAAGCCACTCAGACTAACAGCTTTGCTGTTGCCCTCGTGGCTGGTGAGCTGGTTATTCTAAATTTACTTAATAATCTATAATAATCTATTTAAAACCTTAACGCTGATTTTTGTTTAGTTTTTCGGGTGAGCAATTTGGTGAATTATTTGCTAATAATGGCCAATTCTCGCTTACTCGCCCAAATAATTTGACCCTATCAGACTCGATTAGTTTCAGGTGAGCAAACTGGTGAATTATTTGCTAATAATGGCCAATTCTCGCCTACTCGCCCAAATAGATTGAACATATCAGGCTCGACTAGTTTCAGGTGAGCAATTTGGTGAATTATTCGATAATATTCGCCAATTATCACCCACTCACCCAAATAGATTGACCCTATCAGACTCGAAGGTTTCAGATGTCAGTCAATAAGTCAGTACGTCAGTGAATGTGTTTTATTAAGTAGATAATTAGTGGAGTTTTATTTCAGCATCATTTATACAACGCATTTCAGCTAGCAGTTTGGTGATTATTTGATTGATTTGATGGCCAGAAATAAAAGCTCCAGATTGAAGAACCAATTTCTAGACTATTATTAGCGAGCAAAGCATCTGACGGTAGCAAGTTAGTATAAAACAGCTTAAGCCAAATACAAATTTGGTATTTACGCTGCTTATCGAATCAGTATATCTACAGGTTGATAATATAAACCTGAGTTATTATTACAATGAACAAATATTATCTATCAATAGTTTAAATAAAATGGCACACAATAATAACAGTATTCTTTAGACGAAACCTCGATAATAAAGCTGCATAATGTGACATAAATTTGTTTTGCATGGGCTATTAGCTCATTATAATATAGCATGCATGTTCAAACAGCCAATTAGCTTAGAGAATCGATAATTATGTAAATTATTTGATATAGGTGGATATCAATAATAGATTGTACTCTAGATTTCATGCGCCTTAAGGTTGGGTCCCACATCAAACTGCAAGGTGGAAGTGATAATTTAATTGGAGACTATAAATTAGCGTAGTAATGAGTTAAGTAATAAGCGATGTACTTTATTCAATTATCAGTGGTGCTTGGCCTTTTGGGAGGACTCAATCAAGTCTCTACCTACGAAACTACAGAAGAGTTTAGAATCAAACCAGATGAACCCTACATGTTTAAATTTGAGATTTCCGGATGTGTTGCTAAAGCTCTTGTAACCTTCATAGCGGAAGATGTATCCGGAAAACCTATAGGTGGACCTCCTTACTTGTTCCCTGAAGCAAATGATAAAGGCATTCTTGTTTATCAGCGGCGTATGAACAATACTAGTATTATATGGAGAGCTATTAACGATTGGATGCAGGAGAGCGGTGATAAATATCTCAATTACACAAAGCCTAAGATGGCCTCTTTCAAAGCGAATATGTTGGTTTTCTTTGGCGAAAATCATACTAAGAGCGCATCCATGTATATTCTCCCCAATGATCCTAAAAACAAGTCTGCCAAAGCTCCCAGTGAGTTTATCCTTAAAATATTCAATTATTGTACGATGAAAACCCAGCAGAAAAAGTTTATCATACAAGGAGCGTCAGATAAAGGAAATCAGGTTGACCTTTTGGAAGGACACAATCAAGCCCTTACTTATGAAACTACAGAAGAGATTAGAATCAAACCAGATGAACCTTACAGGTTTAACTTTGGTCTCTTTGGGTGCAATGATTTAGTAACCTTCAGAGTGGGAGATGAATCCGGAAGACCTTTAAGTGGGCCTCCTTACTTGTTCCCTGAGACAAATGATAGAGTTGGCGTTGCTGTTCTACATTGGTTTATGGACAAGAAGTATGCATCTAACGTTAGATATATTAACAATTGGATTCAGAAGAGCGGTGATAAATATCTTAATTACACAAAACCTGAGGAGATGGCCTCATTCCGAGCGAATATGTTGATTTTCACTGGCAAAAATCGTACTGAGGACGCTTACATGTACATTCTCCCAAAAGGTCCTAACAAAGATAACAAATCTCCCAGTGAGTTTATCCTTCAAATATTCAATCCTTGTACGAATCGAAAAAAGTTGTTTAAGTTTATTATACAAGAAGAAGCGTCAGATAACGGAAACCAGGTTGGCCTTTTGGGAGGACTCAATCAAGCCCTTACTTATGAAACTACAGAAGAGATCAGAATCAAACCAGATGAACCTTACCGGTTTGATTTTGGTCTCTTCAGGTGCAATAATTTAGTATTCAGAGTGGGAGATGAATCCGGAAGACCTTTAAGTGGGCCTCCTTACTTGTTCCCTAAGACAAATGATAGAGTTGGCGTTGCTGTTCTACATTGGTTTATGGACAAAAAGTATGCATCTAACGTTAGATATATTAACAATTGGATTCAGAAGAGCGGTGATAAATATCTTAATTACACAAAACCTGAGGAGATGGCCTCATTCCGAGCGAATATGTTGATTTTCACTGGCAAAAATCGTACTGAGGACGCTTACATGTATATTCTCCCTAAAGATCCTAACAACGGTGCCGAATCTCCCAGTGAGTTTATCCTTGATATATCCAGTGTTTGTTCAAAAAAGAAGTATAAGTTTATCATTAAAGGAGAGTCAGATAAAGAAAACCAGGAGGACAATATCGAAGATAACTTTGATGTAAAGTGCCTAGCCTAAACCTAGTTGGTGCGGATAGGACTATATTCTTGATTTGGTATTTGAGAAATTAAATGGTTTATAATACTTTGATGCGATATTTTAATTTTCATCTATCTTGTTTAAAATATTATTTCCAGAACAATTTAACCTTTCATACTGATACTAATACTATATACTTTACTATAAAATTAAGCGTGATGTTTTTATTTAGAAAGAAGCCTAAAGTCGAGGATAACCTACTCTTGCACAAAAAATACTTAAATTATACTGATGATAGCGTAACGAAATGTTACAATCTGATGAATGACTGGATATAAAGCTAAAATGTTTATTCGAGGTAAGCCGACCAGGGGACGGGTATACCGAGTGCTCAAATAGCAAAATAAAATAAAAAACTTAAACCGAAACACCCGTAGAGCGTCTCGAAACAAAGCCGAACAAAAGCACACCAACCAGGTGGGAAAGCGGCTAACCGCTAACAAGTATTGGCGGAGGGGAGGGTGGACCAAAAGGTGGTTCGGTACCCAAACCTATGTCACGTCTGACTCTGACTAAGGCAGAAAGCAAAGGCGTGGGGTATCTGTAGAGTGAGGTGCAATAGTCAAAAAGAGGGTTGAACGAGCCAATTTGGGTCATGCTGGGGGCCTCAAAATAATTAGTGAGGTGGTGCTCAGTATTCATGTGGATATTGGGAATATAGGACACCGCTGAGGCATTTTCAGGGGAAATTGTTTTACGATCTTTTCTGAACTCAGATTGCATCCGAACTTGCACTACAGCATCATTGGCTTCTTTGAGTAGCCGCACGATTTTATATTTCGCGGTGCGGGGAAATTTAGTGGTAAATTTGACCTCGGACAAACCAGATGCCAGCATGGAGACTGATTGAAGGTTGGCGTCATGGGGTGGAATATCTTTAGAGGAGGAAGCTACCGCTATGGCGAGCTGATGGTCACTAAGGAATGGTTCAGCATTCGACTTTGGAACATACCGCTTGGAGTTGGACTGAGCATCAAAGTCAAAGTTCAAAAATTGTCTAGTCAATTTCATTAGTTGAGGACCTCTAAAGATAATTCGAGTAGTAAATTTTGAATGGAGTTAAAAATAAAAATTTATAATTATTAAGTTAACCATTTTATCTTTAAGATCAGAAAATCACTTTTTTATAGCTGAGCAGAAAAGTTATAAAGGTAGATATGGTTTGTTAAAATGTGTATATTAATATCTAATTAGTAAGTCGCATACACTAGTTTGGTTAGTAAACCTCTGTTACACTCCACTTTTGCTAGTTAAATGAAGGTGCTGAGGTCAAGGATGCTGACAAATAGTAGTGATTATGATAAGTATTCATCACACTAACAAAAGTTTGGAAACCAAATCTATATATATAAATGGATGTCGGTATATATATAAGATTTATAGACTCTGGCACCATTTGACCGATCACCATGAAAGTTGGTACATATAATTATTTTTATGGAGAAGGTTTATGAATTTAAAAAATTATTATTTTCATAGTAAAATAAAAAGAATTATATTCAAGAAGCTAAAACCCTATACGTTCTCGATGGTATTCGCTATATTGTTATGGCTGAGCAGGTTGGTATTCGGTTGATTTGATGTTTTAAATGGGTTTAAGTGGTTATTTGACTCTTTAGAAGTTAATCTAAATCAAAACTGAATAAAAACCCAATTGATTTTACAAATATCTCCTCTAGCATAATCGGCTCACCTTTTGGCTCTAAACTTAAATTTTGTAAAGGTCAGTTGTTCGAATCTTAGCGCAATCACTTATTTGATCACTTTTTATCATTTAATTTAAATCTATATAGCTGTTTATTCAAGGTAAGCTGACCAGGGGACAGATATTACTGAAAAGAGAATGAAAAAATAAAATGGGCCGGAAGGCTCAAATAAGCAAAAACGACACCAAAAATATAACTTGAGCCAACTAACTAGGCCGTCAACTACAAACTGTTAGATGACCATGGAGGGGTAAGGGGTCTGAGAGCTCCTCAGCTTCAAAATTTAGCGATGTGTGGGCCCAGGCAGAAAATAGGGAGATTTAAACCTCTTATCTATATGTATAAGAGAAATACCACTGACTGATTCATCACAAAATCTCCAAAAAATACCAACCTAAATACTTGAAATTTGGTATGTAGATTCCTTATGTGATGTAGGGTGATGTAGGTGAGCACCAAAAAGGATTTTTGAAAATCTAAAGTAAAATAAAAGGTTTTATATATAACAAGTGAATATCCTATATGTTTTGATGGTATTTGCTATATTGTTATGGCTGAGAGTTTGATCTATAATATAAATTTAAATTAAATTGATTTGAATCATCTGAAATTTTATAGATACCTTAGCGAAGCGTGGGTAACTGCTAGTCCTTTATAGATTCTTTAAATTGACTATATGATGATAAATAATTGGATTGTCATTTCGATTTAAAGTCGGGAAGTTTATAATAGAAATTTTTGGTTATAGATAAGTCGATTCCGAGATATGATTTAAATTTAAATTTATTCGGGGAAGGTCAAATTCCGAGATATAATACTAATTAAATAATTGGCTTCTTGTCAAACCAAAGGCTGTTTATGTGCTATTAGAGACAATAAATATGTAGATAGCATATAAATTTTTCAGTTTTTATTTAAAAAATAAAATATACTGGCAAAGTTACAATAGCTTTTTAAATGTTTAAAATATACAAAACTGCTAGGTATGTAGCAAAATGAAACTTAAGGTTTATGTTTGATTTAGCCTCAGTTCAACCCGGCCAAATTGCGTGTACTAAGGTTTGGAATAGCGCTTTTGAGTCAATTATGAACAAATTTACGCTCACGCTAGAAGTCAGTAGGCATGAACTTTTATCAGCTTGTTACAACCTAATAATTGCTTGATTCGACAAGAAAAGGCATTATATACGAACTATATTGCTATTTATGATCTAGTTTAATGAGCAACCTTATAACACCTTAGGTAAAAAACGATTCTAGTTTGTAGGTTTCGAAGTAGGAGCATAAAACTTTCACCAAGCCATACCGTGATCAGTTTGACATTTATTAATGCTTTCCTAAATATTGCTTACCACCACCCGTTTGTCAAGTGTTTACTAACTAATTCCAAGTACTTATCAATTTGATTGTTTCACACAGCTGCGTTTTTTACAAGCAGCACTGATTCAGTCACCACACTGGGCCCTTTATCAAAATAAATAGACTTTTAAAGCTCAAATGTCAAACGGAGTAGCTTTTGGCGGTCTGCCTCTGCAGCATACAGAAAAATTTCTTACTCCCTCAAGGTGTTTCTGCCTCCCTTGGGCTTTTGCCTTCTCATGCGCATTTGAGTGAACTGTCCCAAGTTACATACTCTGGTCACACAAGTACGCGTTTATTTCTATACTTCTATTGTTAGCTAAGCCTTTGCTTCGATTCGTTGCTGATGTCCTTGTGCTTTTTAGACAAACGCCCACTTTCGCCCAGTTGCGATTACATGGAAGATCGTACCAGCGAGAACGATGATCACTCCAATGAATCTTCAGTTGCCCTCCTTGGTGCTCGCAACCCCACTTCACTTAGAAATAAGGTCATCAGAAAAAGATACAAGAAAGAAGCTGCCGCAAGGAGAACGCTGACCTATCTTTTAGGTACTTTAATCGTCTTATTGCTTATTTTTTCTGAGATTCCCTTCAACGCGATCAGCTCTTAGAAGTTATTGAAAAAGTTAGTGATGAGAATCCACAGCTTCGTTCACGTTTTCTCGAAGCAGTGCCTCGGCCTACACTCGCCTCTGTCTCTTTCGCCTTTTCCAATCTTGAAAAACGCGTACATGAAGCTTTTCCTTTCTATCGCGATGGGCCAGCAAGAGATCGGTATTCTTTTACTCGCGTGAGACCTAAACTCCTTGAACTTCAGGTACTTTTACTTTTGCTTAAAATTTTCTAAAGCTTTCAGGAATCCGTTTTTCAATATGCCGAGCATTTTATTTCAGCAGAGAGCGAGATGCTCTAGCATCATTTTTTAGCTTCCTCAAGCTCGCAACTGACCTTGGACATCGTCTCCCTGATTGGGATCACGAGCCTGATAATCAGATTAAGAAGGATTATTATGGGAAGCTAGTGCTGCATTGGAATATTGCTATTGAGCTTGTCGCCGCAAAAATGGAAACGGGAAAACTTTTTGGACGTGCTCTAGTGACTGAATGGGCTACAGAGTTGCAACGTCATAATCAAATATCGAACGGCGCTTTTGAAAGTTCCATCCGCCTCTTCAAAGAGAAGCTTGGTTGGGTGATCGGGGTTGGACCTCTTCCTCAGGAATCAGATTTTAAAGCCTATCTTAATTTTTAACCACCTCAATAATTTGTATATTACTATTTAGGTTTTTGAACGCATATGGTAATCGTTGGCCATGGTTTGCCCTACGTTGAGTAATTGTTCTAGAATATCCCTTAACCCTTTGATTCAGAATTCACTTTTGCGAGCTCTCCTTTACTTTAGCTGAGCTTTAGTTTAAGTGCTTCTTTCTGTTACCACTCTATATCTTTGCTGCAGACGCTTGAAGATTTTCACACTTCCATTGTAGCAAAATACATTAAAAATTTCTCTACTTTTGAAATATGTAACAGCACTTTTTGAGGGATCTTGTAGTTATGGTTATTTAGCTAATGCTGAGCTTAAAGGGTGCAGTTTTAACCTAATATATTAGCACGTTAGATCGAATCAATTTCTGGGCATGCTTTTTAGTTTATTTATAACATGCCACTTGAAGCTTAGTGGCATAGAGTGAGCCGAATATACCTTACTGTGATTTAAAAGTAAAAAAGCGCCACAAATTTTTGAAATGCGCTGCCGTGCAATAAAGATAAGGTCAATCAAGCTTACTTTAGTTCTTCGCACTGAGATCCGCGTTTAACGGTGAAAGTTTAGATTTGATGGGTTTGCTCATGCCTTTCAAAAACCTGTTTGATATTTTTAGAATCAATTATAAAGTGAATTTTAAATCGGTTGATTACATTCAATGTTATATTCATGATTTACTATTCGTTTGATAGATAACAGTTTAATTACTCTTGCAATTAAATTCCTTACCTTGAATGGCTGGAATGCAACTTTATCTAATATATTAAGTTCCAAGGTAACATTTAGCGTAACAGTATTTGCTTTATTTAGCGTACAGATTGTACAACATATGATTGGTTATAGATCTAAGCTTGAATTTTGAGTAAAAGAATGGCTAAAGATGGTATAATTTTATAACGCTAGAGGGTGGGGACTGCTAATAAAACGATACTATGATTTACCAGTTAGGTATAATCAAGTGAGGATTACAGTTAATAGCTTAACAAGTTATATTAGCTTTTAGCAGAAACGTGGTTATCATTATTTTTGATGCATTTATCTTAAAAAAGTCCCTGGGTAGCTATGGCAAAAATATGAGGTCTAGTGAACTGAGCTAGATGTGATGAGCTTATTAAAGCAGTATCCGAGGCGGGTCGACCTTGGGACAAATATGCCGCACCGAGTTGAGCTTATTAAAAGTTAATGTAATTAAATATACGTTGTTTACTATTATTAGCATTGTAGTTTAATTCATTCTATTAGTATGATTTTATACCTAATAAACATTAAGATAATTATTAAATCCAATAAAATTAGATTAGCCAGATAGCCAACAAGCTTTCATGCTACCAAACTTATATATGCTCATTTATAAAGAACCAGCAGCCTTTCAACACTTTGCAAGAAATATCTTCTATTTTGGTTTGAACCAGATTTGTTACTCCATACTAAGCTTTCTAAAGCTCTTTACTATAATTCTCTTGTTAGATCAGAGTCAAGTTAGATAACATTGATAAAAGGTAAAAAATTTTATTTGATTAGATAGCTAGTTTTATTTTATAAGTGTAACTAATGATTTAAGTTCCTAGGAACTATAAAATCAGAAAGCTTACTTAGTAACTTTCTGAAAGGGATATAATTTTATACAAACACATAGCTTTTCAAACACATCTAATTCAATCTTTGTTTACTTTCATCAACTTGACAATATACTATACATTTAATAGCCTGATATAGCATTAAAATATAATTCAGAGAATAGAAGATCTAAAAAATATAACTTTTCTTCAGTCTAAAAAGAAACTTTAATCAATATATAGATAAAGTATAATCTAAAAAAGTATCATATCTTTATTTAAGGTGGTGTTTTCAGATAAACAGTTGATAAAGTTTAGACTAAACCCTTATCTCAGGTTAGTTGTCTACCACAAAATAGTCCAGATTACCATGGGCATCACCATTCTAATGACTTGGAACATAGAAAATTGAGTGGGAACATGGGGAAGATATGCATTCAGGAATTTACCAATGACCCCCACTATCATGAATAGGGAAAGGATTGGGATATCAATTCTGGATTTATAGTGTCCATTTTTAGGGGTGAAAGGGGTGTTGGAAACAAGGCACTCTGTTGCTCACAGGTGCTTTTGGCACAGGATTTCGCTAAAATACAGTAGATGCCAGAGTATTAAAACTCATGACAGCTGTTTATAATTTTTGGGGTAAGAGTTGGCCACAAATAAACTTAGTTTTTAAAAATTCTAAAAAGATGGAAAATATTATCACTTTTAGAAGGGTAAAACAGATGATCATTTATTATGAAAATACCTCCCAGTATTTAGGGTACTCCAAGGCTAAAAAATGAGGGGAGCGAGCAAACTCAGAATAGGTAGAGGGTAGCTCAATTTAGCTAAATGATGATTTAACCTATCAGAAATCTTGAAAATCTCTTTACCCCTATTTATCTTAACTTCAGGTGATTAGTTGATAGCAGGTATGATAAATCTGTGCAGTAATGATTTAGAATATCTTATCCAATCATGAATCTTGAAAATCTTTTCATCTCAACCAAACACAGGATATCCTAGTCATTAATTAGTGAGTAAAATATCTTCACCCTTTGAAACCCCCTTCAGTATATAAAAGAGGTTGTGTTCTCTTAGGAGATGGTACTAAATTTAAATTAGTGTGTGGTGAACATCCAAGTCAGTTCACCTATTCTTCTAGAGGATCAGCATAACTGTTTCAATAACATCCAAGCTATTTAGCTGAGGGCTAGGAGTAAAAATAATACTCTGATCTGGACTATACCACCAAGATATAGACTGTAAATTTTTTGTAATACTAAATCTATTTACCACCAGGATATTCTTCTCAACTAGTGGAAAATTCAATTGTCCAATATTAACCCCTTAAAGTATATTGGGGGAGATTAGGAGCATAGGAATCTTTATGTATTCAGCTTATATAACTCCAGAAGCAAGAGACTTGATAGAATATCTATCACCCATCTTATAAGTGATAATGAAAGGTCCTTCCCAAATAGACCCAAGCTTCTCACTTTATGGGGGTGATACAGTTGTGGTAATATATAACCAAGGGTGATATTTTAAATGAGGGTAGAGGTGGTTAGAGCTCATTAAGCTGCTTGGCCCTCTTTAGTGATAGTTTTAGCTAAATTGGTCATGACATCAAATTGTATCTGGATGATGTGTTGAGCCAACCTCCTCATAGCTTTTTCAGGATTATCAGTCCTAGCAGAAAGAACCTCTTTATCTAAGAGGGTGGGTACTGTCTAAAATCTAAGGATTGCTCGCTTGGAAATTATTATCCTGCACATCTATTCAGGCTGAAGTTCCAATGGTTGATCCTTGATAGTGCTTGTAGTTTACAGGATTCAGACCATTTATTAACTCACTAGGCCTATTAAATTAACCTCAACTCTTCTGGCCAATTTCAGGCATATTTTCTTTTATAATTGGGAACTTCTTCTGAGGCAGGATTAGATACAAACTGAGGATTTGGTTCTTCCAGTTTGTTGACACTTCTCCAAGGTTAGGATTTGGATAAAAAACCAAGAAAATGATAAAATAAATAAGATTTCTATTGTAAGCTATTTATTAATTTTCATTAGGCCAGGTGCCAGTATTTATACCTCTAGGGCATCTCCTGGCCACATTCCAGCACAAAATTTCAACAGCTATTTTGCTACTCAGTTTGGCCTATGACTGAAACCTTTTCTTAGGTTCATTGGTGGCAAAATACCCTTAAAATTGGGAGGATTTCAGGTACAAAAATTATGATAAAAGCATGCAAAGTTGTCCTAAGATCTTCTGGATTTCAGTTTCATTATACTGCTGATGATACACACCTTCTGTGAAATTCTTGCCTCAATTAGAGTATATGATATACCCCTAATTGGGATGTCAGCAGGCCTCTTCCTCAATAACACTAAGTAACCCCTTTTGGGCAGTCCATGCAAGTGCTATCATGCCAATTATGCATATCAATATACAAATTTCACCCTCAGGTGGGAAATTGATTACGTTTTTTACTTGTCTGAAGTCCACAGGTTTTTCAGATGTTAACTTCAGGTTATCCCCAAATTATTTTGTATATGATTAAGTTGATTGTGTTTCAAAAATTGGGACCAATTGCCAAGATTTGATGCATTGAAATTGGCCTTAATATGCAAGCATATTTGGGTTGAGCACCTGACAAAATACTGAATCAAGTTGTCATTGTGATAATTGGCCCAAATTGTATAATAGCAATAGGCATTAGCTTAAGCTTTGAAAGGATAATCAGCCTGATATGATGGTTGTCAAAGGTTTATTTTTGAGTCAACCACCAGAATCCGACAGGTACCCCCAGTTTGTGACCATATGAAATGCAGAAGTGGTATATTTTAAGGATCTGGTAATACTAATATAATATGCCATAAGGGCACTAGGCAAGAACTGTTCCAGGTATAGAGGGTCTAAAGTAGCTATTTCTTATAATATGGATAGCAAGGTTCCATTATCTCTTTCTACAGTACTATTTTTATAGGGGTTGTAGGGGGCCAAAAGAGTTGATGTGCTCCCATGGAGGTAGCCATAATCTTGGTCATTCTAGAGGTGAAAATTTTCCTATTATCACATAGTAGAACCTGGAGGCAATCATGGCAGGTGTAAATATACTGATGAAGGAAAGTTTTGATAGCTTAAGCAGTTTGGTCTGAATAGCCACTGCTTCACTTTTTTAAAATCAATTCCTGCTAGTATGTATCAATTCCCACTAATAGTTTGGGATAGGGGACCTACCACATCCAAGCTTATCAGGTGGAATGGTTTTTGAGGGGTTGTAGGTTGATATTGATATTTGGTCATGAGGCTGGATGCTTTTTGAAGGTTAGGCAGGCATTCAGGTCTTTGATATTGGATTCCATAATTCCCTCCCAATAGTACCAATCTCTCATCCACTCATAGGTTTTCCACACTCTGCTGTGCCCAAGGGTAGAGTGGGCCTCCATGATAGCAGGTACTCACTCTGAAGGTCAAAGATAAGGCTTCCAATTGTTCCCTACCTTTTCATATAACTTCATGCTCTCCACTTTGGTGTTGAGAAAGTGCCACATTAACATCTTATTAACAGGTTCATCCTCATCGTCCTAAACATCAGGGTTTATAATGATTTATGTAATCTCTCCGCTTCACTATTATTAAAGTTAAAGACATGCAACTGAGTCAACATATTGATATTCATATGCAAGTTCCAGCTTGGTGTTCAATCCATATATCATAGTGTTTGGGCTTCAAGGACATACGATCCAATTATCCATTAAGATGCTTCATATTTTGTAACTATTTTAAGAAGGTTGGTCATTAACCACAGTGAAGTTAGTTCCATACAGAAAAGAATTGTAATGTTTTACAGTGAGTAAGATAGCAAGGCTCTCCTTTTCTGTGACGCTGTAGTTGCAATCAGCTTTTGATAGCATCTTGATAAAAAATGAACTGTGTGATCCACGCAGTTTTTATCCAATTGATCCAGGATGGCTATAATTGTGTAATCATAGGCATCAGTAAACAAAATGAAAGGTTTACCATATTCCAGGTGATGCAGGATAGGAAGTTCTTGAAGAAATTTCTTTATCATCTCAAATGAGGTCTTTTGTTCAGAACCCCAATAGAAAGGAGTGTTCTTTACCAATAGTCAGATGACAAGATCTCTGAGATGATTGAACTTTGGGTAAATTGATGGTAATACTTTATCATACTAGTAACACCTGGATATCTCATAGGTTTTGAGATGGAGGAATTTTCAATATTGCCTTAACCTTATCTTGTAAGGGATGAATTTCTTCCTGTAAGATAGCATGTTTTAGAAAATCTAATTTCTTTTTGGAAAAAAGTACATTTTGATGGTTTTAACTTTATGGTAGACTCACAAAGGCGTCTAAATACTTCTTTAAGGTGATTAAGTTGTTCATGGAAAGTTTTAGAGAAAACTGTGATGTCATTGAAATAAGCTATCATATAATTTACCTTGAGATCTTGTGAGATATGATTCATAGCTCCTTGGAATGATGCAGGATCATTGCACAACCCTTGAGGTAAAATAAGTGGGCTAAAATAAGGCTTTACTGCAAATGAGAGCAAATTTCTTCTGATCTTGTGAAAAAAGGTCCATTTGCCAGCATCTTCTGGCCAAGTCCATGGTGGAGAAGAATTTGGAATCAGAGTGTTGCACAAGAGCATCATAAATATTAATGATAGATTAACTTTCCTTTTTTGTGAGGTTATTCAATTTTTGGTATTCCATAACTTAATGATCTCCATTTTTCTTGTTAATAAGCAAGAGAGGAGAAGCCCATAGGATTAGGGAAGGTACTAGTAACCCAGCGTCTAGTAACTTTTTGAGCTCTGTCCTCATTTGTTGCTCTTTGATTTTTAGCTTACAATAATGTTTAGATTAATTAGGACTAGCATCAGCAACATCAGTTATGTGGCTTAACCTTCATGTGCCCATAATCAGTATCAAATTTAAAGAAAAACCACTGTAGGTATCTAATAAAGAGTGAACTTCTTCAAGCTTGTCCAAGGTTCTTCTAAATATGAACGTTAGGCAAAGCACATAATAGTTTATCAGTAGGTAGGCCAAATTCTAACATAGAACTTGTCATAAAATCGCTCTTCTAACAATAGGGGCTCTGCTAGTGTGCCATGTCAACCAGTATGGAGACTGACTGACTCTTGCTTTTTTGCCTTAATAGGTGTACAACCCCCTACAAGTCCACGTCCAACCATTAAACTACCAACCCAGCAGACCAACGACTTTGCCTTAACCCAATGGTCCTTCTTGGGAGTGCACTGGTGGTCCTCAGACCCCTTCCTGGATGGCCTGACCCCTTGCTCCTTTTCCTCATGACTAATTGACAGCCCCTATTGAGTGTGCCGTGGCAAGTCCATCCCCCATCCTGGGTGGCTATGGCACTCCTTTGCTGCACCACCCTCATGGCTGACAGCCATCAGCACATCGTCGTTGATGGCCAGTTGGCCAGATTCCTGTCAGTTCCTTGTAGGGCTGAGGTATGAGATCTGGCAGCATCAGCTACTCCAGGCGCAACACCCCAAGCCTACTTCAGGAATCTCCAGTCCCAAACCTAACCACTTTAGTGGCTCTTTCTACTTCAAATAGATAAAGGTGGCAAAATAGAGATCTTTATTTGGAGGGAAG
Organism: Massospora cicadina; assembly: GCA_022478985.1. Taxonomy (NCBI): domain Eukaryota; kingdom Fungi; phylum Entomophthoromycota; class Entomophthoromycetes; order Entomophthorales; family Entomophthoraceae; genus Massospora; species Massospora cicadina. The sequence goes on from JAKSZP010013200.1 coordinate 27,698, forward strand.
GACGACTATTTATACTCTAGGCTACTGCACCTATAAAAACCCCTCAGCCATCTAAGCTGGAACTTCAACCAATTGTCAGTCATCTATGGTAATGATTCATTCTCATTCTGCTCATCCCAATCACTAAATATTAGGTGACCCATCCTTGGCACAATTTGCCAGTATGCCATATATAAAGTACTATTATAAATAACTTCAAGCATCCTTGGAATAAGTTACAGATACTTTAATTTGTACAGTAAAATTATAGTCAGACGATTTATAATGAATACATTAGCTTTCCACTTGAAAATCCTACAATTAGCCACCATTGGCAGTCAGCACTATACTAAGATTGTCAGATGGTTGTAACAAATATGTCAGCTTTCCACCAGAAAATCCCACAATCAGCCACAATTGGCAGTGGGCGTCAAACTAGGATTCCGCTAAACCCAAAGGTTGATAATTAATCAGTCAACATTCTTAGAATTAATAACCAGTGTCAATCTAAGAACATTATTACTATCAGGGACTATTCCTTGATATTTTAAAAGGTCTCAACCCACTCAAATGGGGAGCATGATCAGCAAATATAACATAAAATAATAATAAACTAGGAAATTAGCCAGCAATCACGCCTAACTAACTGACACCCCTAATCATGATACTATCAGGAAGAATCCATCTAGTTAATTTTCTGATAGAACTAATGAAGTAAGCTTTTTCATTATCCTCAATGGGGATTAGCAGACCTTTTACAATCTCCTGATGCTTCCTCACAATAATTACTTATTAGTGAGATTTCCCAATAGAATGTTGATAGGTCGCTGATAAACAGGATCTAGTATACCAGGCAATACTTGGAGTTCTAAAGGACTTACTCCATCGATGCTTGTTATGTATGATAAGCAGGTTTGGGGGATATTTTAGATTAATCTTGGTGTGAATCATCCATTGTTCACCAGACTTGATAAATATCTCTTATGAGGCATAAAAATTAATGCCTTATAACGCGTTCACAAATCAGGAAACTTCTTTGTATTCTGCCTGAACACTTTATAGTGCAACAATAATGCATAGGAAGGGTACTCAATCAGGAAAAAGTATTCTTTCTTGTTGGGATTGTTATGGTTTATAATCAATGGAACCTCATAATTGAGCAGGGAGAGATAACTCTGTTTCATGTTAAAAATTTCATTATACTTAATCATAGTTTGAATGCTAATAAGCATATTGTAATTGTTGTTATCCAAGGCCACAGCAGGTGATAACTGGATAAGCTTCCCAATTCTGATGGATAAGGATGAGTATGCCTCAATAACACAAGCATTATTTAGACCTGCAGTTCCATACTCTTTGGAGTATTCAAAGTTGGGTGCCAATTTAATCTTCTTGATAAGTTTAGAGGAGATAAAATTAATTGGGGAACCGGTGTCAAGGATGGCCATAACCTGCACCTTGTTGATGATGACCTCTACCTTAATTATAGTTTCACAAAAGTTAGGGGGAGAGCTAGAACCTCCTTAGGATGGAAAGTGGAGGCAAGTTTTTGAGCTGTCTCAGTATCTTTATTTATAATGGATTGTAAAGTATGAACTTGTTGAATAGGACAGATCAACAATGCAATAAACTGGTCAGCATCACTAGCGGTATAAATAACCTCAGGGCACCACAGACCTTGGCTAAGATAGGTTTCATTAGGTATCATGGCCTTGTTTGCCCCTTCAGGGTTCAACCAATCCAGTATCCCTACTTCAACTGGGGCTCCTAGGACATATTAGCTAACATCTTCACAAACCCCTTCAGATTCATTATTGGAGGGGTTGTCTATATCAGTCAGATGAACAATAGGAGAGAAGTCAGAGTCAGGCACTTACAGTTCATTGGGTTTCTTCAGATGGCGCACAATGTCAACATGCCTTTTCTTGTTGCAGATGCCCTTGGGGTTCCCAACTATCGTTTTAGCTGTGGGAGAAGGCGTTTCAGCTTAATGGACTTAGGCTTGAGCTCTTTGTTGGCTGGCTTGGAGATCTTGGACTCAGCCTCACAGGGCGGAGTGATATCTGGTTTTGGCTGTGCCTAGAGGGTAGATATAAGATGCAAAAGGCCATGAAAGCAGCCATGGGGTCATCGTTTTTCCTTCCTCTGGGCTACGGTTGAGAGATCCTTAATGGTCAACACTTGGGGTTTCAACACAACTCCTTGGGTAGTCTCAACTTTATGGAAATTGGCCACTTCTAGCAGAGCCTCCTTGATATTGCAAACATTCCAGAAGGAGCTTTTTACTGAAAGCAATGTGCCTCGCCAAGGAAGAGTTGTAAGCCAATCCAGTCATGATGGCAGCAATGGCGTTTTCAAGAGATAACATCTTAGCCATTAACAGTGGCTGAGCTTCAATGTAGTACCAATTAACAAAGGTGGCAACTGATTCTCTCTTTTCATGTTAAGGCACAAAAAGGCCTGTTTTTCTCCTATTTAAACTATGCTTTAAGCTGAATTCATCAATAAGCGCTTCCTTAACCTCCACCCAGGTACTAAGGGTGTCCATATGAGGAACCATTACTTCTAAGGCCATGCAACTTAGGTAAGGGATGATGTGCTTGATTTTCTGGTAGTCGGTCATCCCTTACATGGCAGATTCATAGATGCATATAAATGAGGTAATGCTACCATCACCTCGGGGTAAACTTGTCTATAAATGTGGGTGTTTATGGGGACAGCAGGAGCGTCCCCATGAGGAGCTGGAGAGGGACGATGTTTGAGCTTTTCAAAGAAAGAAACGCTTCAGCTAGTTGCTGTTCTAATGCAGCTATTCATGATTTATCCTCAACAGTGAGGTTAGGAGGAGTACTCACCCCAAATGTCCTCCATTTTAGTTAAAAGGTGATGTACAGGGCCCCTGTATTGAGCACCACTTGTTAAAAACATTACATTCTGTTACTCTTAGGTGCGTTTGGCACAGGATTTCAACAAATACATCAGATGTCAGAGTTTTAAACTCTTAACAGCTCTTTAAGATTTTGGGCTAAAGGTTTTCACAAATAGATTTAAATTTAAAAATTAAAAAGAGGGATAATCTTATCACTTTTAGAAGGGTAAAATAAGCCTTTGGTATGATAATGCCTCCCATTATTTAGGGAACACTGAGGATAAAAGTGAGTGGAGAGATTGAATTTAGAACAGGCAGAGGGTAGCTCGATCTAACTAAATGACGATTTGAACCACAAAAGCTCTTAAGAATATTTTCACCCTGATTTTTCTTAACTTTGGGTGATTGTTTGATGGCAGATATGACAAATCTGTTTTATAAAGATTTTATATTTTACCCAATCAGGCATCTTAAAAATATTTTTCACCTTGACAAACACAGGATGTTTTAGTTGTTGATTGGTGCGTAAAATATCTTCACCCTTTAGAACACCCTTCACCCCTATAAAAGGGGTTGTATTCTCTTAGGAGGTGGAACTGAGTTTTGATTAGTGCGTGGTTGAACAGACAAGTCAGTTGTTTTAATATGCTAGGGTCAGCATGCCGTATTAAAAACTTCCAAGCCATTCAGCCAAGGGGTAGGAGTAAAATTATTACACTGATTTAGATTATTCCTTTGAGATATAGACTGATAATTTTTAGTAATATTTGACCTATTTGCCAGCAAGGGTTTATTCTCAACTAGTGGAGAATTCAATTGTCTGACAGGGGGTTCTGCAGATGACATACTCTATGCACTTGAGTTGTATCTCTGAGAAAGTTGGAATCAATGTGTTATTAGTCTGTAAGTGTTAGAGGCTGATGCAGGAATTTGATTTACTGTGCCCAATTCATAGTGATAAGTCAGCTACTAATACTGAGAGATAGTATGGGGAAATTAATGTAATAATATTACTTTACTAAATAAATAATTTCCATGTGAGTGGTAACTGATATTTGATAGGTGACCTATGCAACTCACAAAGATAACTTAATCTTAAAGCAGTATAAAGTACTATATTATAGTTAAATAAATGTTATTTATTGCACATATAGACCTAAAAACATGATAAAGATTTGACCAGAACCTGACAATTGAGGCAAGCAACCTTTATATTTGTTAGGAAATCAAGGATTGCTTTATTTGCATGAGGCTTGGGTACCCCTTAATTCCAGTATTAATTCAAATCAGAAATTGAACTTAAATAAAAGTCATAATAAGAGCTAAAATCAGGAAGGATTTAAACTATGAAAGTCCAAAAAGTTGATCAATCTGAAGTTAGTTGAAGACTTTCTATGGATCTAACATTTTTTGGGTATTTTAATAAGTTTTGAAAGCTAGGAAACAACTCACAATTATGATCATAGTGGTGACTGGACCCCTTGAACATGAAGGATGGGTCAGACTGCCACTATATGGCCCATAATGGATGGTGAAAAGCTTTAAATTAGGGTTTTAAAGAAAAATTAGACAATAAGGGGTATGAAATATCAGTTTATTGATCTCCCTGCATAGAGCAGATAGTCTCTAATGTAGAATTCTATAGGCTAATCTGGGAAATGAGAAGAGGAAGCTGGGTCCCTTGCTGAGATGGCCATAACTAGCGCTCATTTATGATGTATGTCATATTACATTAGCTAAGAGGGGATGAGTGTAAGTCTTGGGGAGCAACCCCTGCGGCTTAATTAAGAGGAATTTCCGTTTATGAGCCAAAAGGGGAAGAATCCAGCGGCCATCCCTCTTGCCACTATGGGTGACTTAGCCCATGTTTTAGATAAGAGATGTGTGGAGTACCCATTGAAAATCGTGTTGTTCTCCCATGCCAACCACCCATGTGTTGGTACAGAAAATTCAGGGTGTGTGTTGGTAATTTGCAGCAACCAAGGGCCATTGCCAGCAGAAGGTTGGCAGAAAGCCCCAGTAATAGGGTAGCTCTAACGATTTAAGTTTTTTGAGGAAATTTTTTTGATGTCTGGCGAATTAAATTGATTAAGTCAGATTTGGGTGTAGAAATCCCCAACTTTCGTTCTCCTTTGTTTCTGGTAGTCATGAGCCTGTTCCTGATAGTTACATGTGCCATAAACCGCTTCCATACTCAAGGGACTAACCATATGTGGCCTGGCCATGGGCACACCCAGATGCCACCAGATAAAGCACCGCTGATCCGCCAAGCGGAATTATGCCAGGAGGTAAAATTTAGTGGCAAAGTTTGAGCCTATGTTAGCTGGCTAGGCAGAGATTGATCCGGCGTCTTAAGATGTTAAAATGTCAATTCACCATATTTGAATTATATAAAATTTTGATGCAAATGCAATTATTTTGTTCCCCTATTTTTTGGTGAGCTTATAAGGCAATGGAACCCTGACAGCTTCTGGTGTCGCTCCATTTTCCCCTTTCCACCCTTTATTTTCAGTAAAAAAGATCTCTAAAAACCAAATTTTATTTGTGAATTTTAACAGTATAAAGGTCATTTAGTAACTATATTTGACAATTTTCAAAAATCTCTGGCTGGTGCTTTTGACTGCTTTACTAATAATTTATCCCACAATATGGATGGCTGTACTGGAAGTATTTTGGCTGTTGTTCTATATTTTCGCTTACCCTGAGTTCCTGACAGTCTAATTATTATCAACAAACTCTATGACATAATGGAGTGACCCAAATTTTCATCCTTCTCCATCCTGCACTATAGGTAGCGTGTTGCATTGGTTTTGTTGTATTAATGGAAGGTTTAACCTTTGATTAGGGAGGGGTCTGCTGAGAGGATGGCTCAGTAGAAGATCACAGTTTTTATAATGTGGTTAAAACATATCTTTTTCATCAAACACTAAGGGTTCTACCTCAGGTTGAGTGTAAGAGGACCCAGTTTCCCCCTTTCCTTAAGTTGTCTGGCAGGAACAGGTTACAAGTGTGAGGGGTGTTGTTTTCTATATTGGTCACTTTTCTCCCCACTTATACCACCGTTGTATGTTCTGATGCTAGTATTCTTGTGGTTGACTCTGCCACTTCCGAGGAGCAGATTTATGTGAATCTCTTGGTGCCACTGTTGTCCACGGTACAAGCATTGTATTTAGGGTTTACTCAGGTGTTAAAGACATGACTTATTTTCCTAAGGATGGTCAGTGGATGGTTTAACAAATATCCCTTCATCCCAGTTATGTCTCACAAGATGACTAATAAACAAAATCATAATTACTTTCTGTTACCTGTTAAGATCCAGTTAGCTCTCATGTGGTCCCCATTAAGGCTCTCTTGGACACGGGAGCCACTGGTAACTTTATGAGCTTGCAGGTCACTCAGGAGTTGGATCTAATCTTTATGTAGGCCTCAGTATTGAGTGCATCATCAGCCTCAATGACCTGCTACACGGTGAGATGCCCTGTACCATCCTCAGTGCATGGTTCAATTTCTGTGACTGGTTCACCACTGTGCTAGAGTTGATATTGCCTACTATCCTTAGGGTTGGTTGGTAGCAGTGTCAGCAGGTTAGTATTAACCTGGAGCCCAAACTTTTGCTGTTCATGAATCTGCATGTGAGTGGTAAATTATACTAATTAATACTTAATTTCCCTGCTAAAGCAGTGGGGTTAATTGTTTCAACTACTTCCATTATGGCGTTGCCAGCGGACTTTACTTCCAGCTTGGACCAGTACAAGGAAATTTTTTTCAATATGGAGAAAGTTAACTAGCTTCCCTACCACCCTAAGTATGGTCTGGCCTTCCAGCTGAAAGTAAACATCATCAATATAAATTGTCCTCTGTACCTTTTACAGAGCAGGAAGATAAGGCCCTGGAGTTGTGGTTGAATGATATGCTTGCAAAAGGGTGGGTATTTGAGCAATCTCTCTTATTGCTACGCCCATAGTTTTCATTTAAAAATATGATGGAACATTGTGTCCCCTGCGTGGACTATGGGCATCTAAATAGTAGTACTGTTCATGATCCCTATCCCCTCCCCCTCAAACAGACGATTAGCCAGGCGATTCTAAGGTCTCAGGTGTTTTTAAGGCTTGATCTTGTGAACAATTTCACCCAAATTAGGGGGGCAGAAGGCCAGAATGGCTTATGGCGGTTTATACCAGAGAGGAATCTTCCAGATCCACGTGACGCTATTTGGCTTAAAAAGCGCTTGAGCCACATTTCAGAAGATGATTGATGACGTTTTTAGTGTTCTTCCATTCACCCGTGCGGTGAAATATATTGATGATATTCTCATCCATTCCACCACTTCTGAGCAGCATGAGAAAGAATGGAGGCAGTTCTGGATGCTCTACACAAGGATGAATTCTATGTAAAAATTCTCCAAGTAAAAGTTTTTCTGGGGTTGAGGTTACCTTATTAGGTAACGCAGTCCTAAAGGATAGTTACACAATTCCTCCCAGCAAACTCAAAGCCATCCTCGCGTGGCTCACCCCTACCACCCAGAAGCAGTTGTGGAGCTTTTTTGTAAACAAGCATATTTTTGAAGAAATTCTCCCATGCCCTCTCATAGCTGGCTGCGTCGCTTCATCCCTTGATGGAGGATAATGTTCTGTTCTTATAGATGGGGATGCCAACAGGCGTTTGATGCCATCAAGAAGGTGTTCATGGCACTTTTGTCCTCAGACACTCTGACCCCACCAAAACTTTTGTTGGGATTTTTACCCATATTCCCAGACTGCTAGATTACCAGGAATCACTATTGCATAATTTCCTAATGCAAGAAGAATTGTAAGTTGGTGGACCTTAATTTCAAAGTAACTATGTTCAGGGGATTTTAGGATATTCATCTGGTCATATCTGTCAGGGATTGATCTGGACGAATGATTAAGATCTCGTCAGGCGGAGTTGCTGACAAAATAGGGGCATCATATAGTGATTAACTATCAGGTGTACCATTAGACTGGTCAGGTTTCATCACTGACTTATTGAGAATGTAAGTAGTAAGTTGTGAGGCGAGTGATGCCGCCTGCAACTAGCAAATCAATCAGTTGGTTTGTGACCTGCCTTAATGGGTAATAAGTCCCATTACCTGAGCAGATCGCTAGCCAAATATGGCTGGTTCACTTAAATCAAGAGAAAAACGTTAGGGACATGTTTTCTGACTCTTTAAATTTAGGTCTCAAGGATGTCCAACGACAGAATCCTAGACAGGATGGGGAAGACCATCGCTGCTAAGATGAGGATGGGTGATTTAATGGCAACGGCTGCCATTTCATCAAAGAGGTGTCAAATGAGGGTTGATGACTGAATCCCCACTATAAATTCCCTAGAATTCACTCATAATAAAAAACAGTTAGATAGTACTATAGTGATACAGTTCTATAGTTTCCATCTGGTATATAGTTTAAGTAGTAAACTATTATCAGCTTTCAATTATTCTATTCTTCTCAAGGATATTATTGCTATGTGCAATAACTGGGAGACTCTTTTGAGAAAAGAGTAAAGATCTGAGCGGGGATCTAGAGAAGAAGGAGAAACAATTGGGTATTGCTGCTAACTGTGTGTTGGACCAACAGAATGTCACTAGGGAATCTAAGAGAAGATTGGGTTGGACAGAACGAGGGAACAAATCCCTATATCATGGCATCTCTAGTATTTCAAGCGGGAATACTGGCTGAGCATTGGGCTGAGATCTAAGAATTCCACTCAACTATGGATAATAGTCATCATACAATTATCAATTGACAATATCAAATGCTATACAACGCGGACAAATTGCACAAGAACTGAACCTGTGCAGTAATAAGTTTATAGGGGTTATTGACTGAATAGTAACCAGAACCTATAAATTTTACAACTTTCATTGTAGCATGTGGCACATCATCAGCTGCCACAAGGGTAGTGCTGCTTCAAGCGCATGATGGAATGGAACAACTGGTCACTTATTTTTCACGCAAGTTTTCATAATCCAAACTGTCCTGGATTATTTACATTAAAATAGTTGGCTACTTTAAAGTGGTCGCTTATGCATTAGCAGTTCCTCCTTCAGGGCATGTGGCATCAAGTGACCATGAAGATGGATCATCAGGCCATGATGTATTTCTAAAAACCACAGAATCTGTCAAATTGCCAAGACCAGACATACCATGAGATCTCTAGTTTTCATTAAAAATATGAATTTTCAGGGATTCCTTGAATTTCCTCCACAATTTGTTAAGTTTAAAACCTTTTTGAGTCCAATGGAGGAGGAAGGCCAGGAACTAACTACGGTAATTAAACCAGCCCATATTTTGGTTATCATTTCTCCAGTGATTTTGGTGGTGAAGTGGGGTCTAGAGGTGCCATTAGTTCCTTGAGTATTACTAGGTTAAACAGCCTGCATGAAGGGGTTGGAGCTGGTTGACCGGATGGTGCTTCCAGAGCATTGGTGAACTCATTATTCACTAGTTGAGGGATCAGGTTTTTCAATCCTGAGTTTTGTGTTCCATCCTTAACTTTAAGATGGGGTGATTTGGGCTCATCATGACCCTCTGGTGGTGGGTCACCCAGAAAATAAAAAATGCCTCAACTTGGTGAAGCGGACATATAACTGGCCAGGGATCTCCAAAATATCCCAGCGTGGATCACTAGTTGCATAACATGTACACAAGAAAAATAATATAGATCAGGTAGGAATGGCCTTCTCCATCCCCCAAAGAAGGCTGAGGGTCCGTAGACATTGGCATCCATCAACTTCAATGTTAATCTTCCCAGCTTAAATGGGTTTAATGCAATTTTGGTGGTTTTGGACCACTTTACCAAGTTTTCACCGTGTATCTCATGTTCATCTGCTATTAAATCTGAGGAAAAATCTTGAATCTTTGTGTGGCATATCTTCTTGACTTATGATTTGTCTCAGGAAATTGTGAGTAACTTGAGGCCGCAGTTTACAGCGCGTTTTGGATGTCCTACCTGATTGTCCTTGAAGATTAAGCTGTGCCATTCCACCAAATAACAACCCCAATAAAACGGGAAAATGGAGAAGGTAAACCAGATCCTCAAAAGGTATCTACTTTTTATGCCATTGCCACTCAGGATACCTGGGTGGATGATCTTCCATTGGCACAATTCACATATTACAATGCCTCCCATATATCTACAAGGTTTTCTGCCTTATGATGCCACGGTGGGTATAACCCCTCATTTTCCCCTGGACATGCTTTAAACTGGAATTCCCTGCTATGGCGGACCATTTGCAGTAAATATGGGGCATGAAAAACCTAGTGTGGAGCATCTGACCAAATTCAATATTGATTACAGGTGGTTCATGGATTGTAAACGCCTCCCAACCAATGAGATAAAGGTGTAATTAGGTTATGCTTGAAATGCACTACATGCATATGAAGGCTCCCTCACAGAAGTTTGTGAGAAAGCACTCAGGTTATAATGTGGTTGATGAGGATTTGGGCAATGTGGCCTTTCAGTTGGTTCTCCCCACTCACTGAAAACAGCACCCTATCTTTCATTTGTACCAGTTGTCATCATTTAAAGGCACACCGCACACAGATCCTGAGACTTTCATAATCAAAGTCTTAGCGGAGGTGAATGTGGAGGGCATTCTGGCTTCCTGTCAGTCACATCTCTTGGTGCAGTATTTTGGGGCTTGGAAGGGATTTACTTTTTACAAATACAGTTGGGTTAGTGCCTGCAATTGTGCCAATTGCCAAAAGTTGGCGGGGGCCTTCCAAATCACACCTCTGGACGCTCCCCATCATCCCCTGAAGGTTGCATCCATCTTGGCAAAAATCCCAAAGGCACACAAAAATGTGGCACTTTCACAGGTTCCAGGTGGGTGCTCCCCAATCTAAAAAGGGAGGGGTAACATAAATCTCGGGGAGCAGCCCCTGCTGCTTAATTGGGAGTAAATCCCAGTTTGGACCAAAAAGGAGGAATCCAGCGGCCATCCCTCTTGTTAACATGGGTGACTTAGCCTATGTGTTAGATGAAAGGTGGATGATGGCATACCCCTTGAGAATTTCGTCGTTCCTTCATGTCAACCACCCATAAGTTGGTCCAGAAAGTTTGGGGTGTGAGTTGGGAAGTGGCGGCATCCAGGGGCTATTGCCAGCAGAAGATTGGCAGATGTTCTACCTCACAAAAGAGTAGCTACACCAGTTTGAGCTTTGCAGAGGAAATTAAATTGATATTTGACAAAAGTAAATTGGTTGAGTCAATTTGGGTGTAGAAATTCCCAACTGCCATTCTCCATTGTTGCTGGTAGTCATGAGCCCGTCCCTGATAGGTATGGGTGCAATGAATATCATTTTACTCAATGGGACTTACCATATGTAGTCTGGCTAAGGCCATACCCAGTCACCCACCGGATGAAGCACCACCGTTCTGACAAGCAAAATCAATAGGATGAAAAATTTTGGTGGAAAACTTTAAGCCTAAGTCAGCTGCATGGATAAGATCAATTCAGCATCATAAGATGTTAAAAATGTCGATCCACTGTAGTTAATTTTCATAACTATCTTTGATGGCAAACAAATTTATTCTTTTCCCTATTTTTTAGTGAGCTTATAAGATGCAGACCCTGATAGGTTCCACTGTCACTCCACTACTTTTCCCCTTTCCACCCTTAATTTTTAATAAAAATAGTACTTTAAAAAATCAGATTGTTTAGTGAATTTCATAAGTCCAATGTAGAATAAAAACTATCTGCCAATTTTGAGAAATCTCTTGCTTTTTCTCATGCCCAACTTACTACTATTTCATCCTACAATATGGATGGCTGTACTGTAGGTATTCTGGCTGTTGACTTGGGTTGTATCTCACTTATGTTCCAGCCAGTCTTTTTTTTTTTTTTAGTACTAGATGGTCCCAACCCAAGGGGGGGATTCATCGATGTTGTTCCAGCCAGTCTTATCACTATCAACACACTCCATGACAATGAGCAGAAAGTTGTGGGTTAACTTCAAATTGAAAAATAATGTAGTGTGGTCAAGCTACAAAGGTTGAGCCTAAGGACTTAGTAGGTTGACTTAAAAATAGACATCACCAATATATATGCCTGATTTTAGATTTTTTCTTTATTAAAATAGGGAAAAAATATGTACTGTTCCCTATATATAGCATAGGGTGATTAGTGTCAAGGGGACTTTTATTTTATTTATAACTCATTCATATTACTCAAGGGCATATAGACAGTGTATGTTAGTACTGGAACGTTCAAAAAAACTGGTCTTTAATTGAAGATGCATGAACCCCCACAATAGCATCAAAAGACTACAAGGTGGCAATCTATTTTTAAAAGCTGAGTCATATGTAATGGGGTGGGGTTTCAGTCTTCTGCAATGGTTAAAGTGCAGGAGAGGAAATTCCAGTGTTGCATAAGCCACTTCTTTTGGCTTGACATAAGAAGTTTCACCCATGGATTTTTTTCGATTTGAGAAATCAGGTGTGACCCTTCATGGACTTTATTTAGCAGCACAGTATACATAACTTTAATTATTTATAATTAAAAGGGAACTATAGGAAAATTTTTCATTATAGGTATATTGAAATAACCCAACCTCCTACCATTAGCAGGGTTCTGGGGTCTATGGTTGGACATGAAGGGGATGTGTATTAGTATGAGATTTAATGTCCAAAATTGTACCGATTGATATTACAAAGGGTCCAAATTAAGTTTCAAACATCATGTTTCTATATTGCATCCCGCATATGGCTCAATCAGCCACACTATCTTGGAAAAGTCTATCTTGTTTCAAATGTGAAATACTGCATTATTATCATCTTATCTTGTTGCCATGATTAATTACGTTGTCTAACTAATCCATCTGACTTATTGCTTACATAAAAATGGTCTGGTAGAATTTCTTTACCCAGGGTTACCCCAGGTATCAATTTTTTCAATTGTGGGTGCTCCTAGTGGTCCCTATGTTTAAAAAGGAAACTTTACACTTTTTGAGCTAAGTTTAACATAACTCTAAAAGTAAAAACAGAGATTTCTGATTATCTGTGCATAATGTTCTGGTATTCAGATATAATAAAGAGTTTGAGATTGTGAGTTGGGGTGAGATAGAAGAATTATAGGGAGGGAACAGTATCAACCAACGCCTATCCATAGTGTGTTCTAGGTCCTCCAATTGGGTCAATGGTAGCGCCCTTGGGCTGTGGCCCAATTTGATTCTTAATTAGTGCAAGTTTTGGTCCAGCTTGATAAATGCAGCTAAGAACATTACCATGTATGCATGTTAGAAAAAGGGGCTCAAGACTAGCAGTAAAAAAGATTAAAGTGAACTTCTTTCTTATTATTAAATAACATGATTTTAGAGAAAAAAGAGCCTTATTATCAGGCTTTAAGGTCAATGGGAATGGACATTTTTACAATGTATATGTCCTAAATGATTAAGTTTGCTATCATAGTGGCAGTGATCATTTTGTTTACAATTTTTAACAGCCAGTAGTATTGTGTATATAATGCTGGACAACAAAATTTTGATTTTTGTTACAATAATGATAACAGCTGAAACTTATAGAATTTTTACTCTGATTTCAAATATGTAAATAGTTTCTTTCTATCAGGCATAGGTTTTTTGTAATTACCATCTTTTAAAAACGTTTATTATACATACATGCAATTTCAACATACCTAAAACTTGCTTCATTTTGATTTTCTGGAGTAGTGTGTTATTTTGTTGACATAATAAACTTTTTTGTAATGGATATTAATGAAATGAAACAAAATGAATTGGTATACAGTTTAGATAGCAAAATAAATTTTGCAAAAGTAAATTATAAATGGCATATAAATTGCACATGCATAGTTTGTGTCTATTATTTTATTAAGAAGTAAATAACAATTGCAAAAAAATGAGGCCGATAGGGAATTTTTGACTTCACGTTCAGAATCAGCGCTCAACAGTCCATAAGAATCAGCAAATATTAACCATGTAACAAAATCATTGTTGTCCAGTGTCCTTAGTTGTAAAACAAGTTGAAACTTTAGGTGAATTACCATTAAGAAGTAATTGAGATGCCTTGTGTATAGCATTATAAATGTAATACTGACAAGCAACATGGCGGCATTGACAGCACAAAAGTTTTTTTTGACTTTTGGCTAAGTTTAAAAAAAATCAATATTCATTAATGATACTTAAGAGTTTTATTGCTTAATTTTAGCCTTTCTAATTCATTTTGCATTAGACCTTGTCTAGGACCTCCCAAGAGTTTTTGCTGTGAGGAGAGAACCAGCATTTGATGTCAATTAGGTTTCAGGTGTCAATTAATCATGTCACTTGCCTAGGTATGTGGGTATTGATTATTGTGCTGGAAGATGCTGGTGTGTTATTATAAGTTGAAATAGGTGTGTAGTAAGGTTCAGTTGAGATGCTTTTGTTATAATTTGGTTGAGGATGAAGCAAGTTGCAGCAGTGGCCCCCATATGCTATATACTGAGCGCTGGAATTGGTTACATGAAGCTTTGGATATAGCTTAAAATGTTTAGTCACAAAGAAATGGGGAAAACCACCCATCGTCCTCAACTCTGGCCCATAACTGCTAATTTAATAAGGAAGCCATAGTCAAATAAGGGGAATATTTTTAAATCCTAAAAATGCAGGGTAATAATTGTGATGGGGGCCCATTCTAGAAAAAGTTTTCTTCAAGAAACTTCAAAAAATGGGTCTTTTTCTTTATATACATAATCCATACTGAAGCTCTTTATATAGAACTTACAGTTTGAGTTGGTTTATATGGACACTCTTTACGCTCAGCATAACTTTCTGAGCAAATCTTATGGAAAAGTATATTTTGATAGCCCACTATAGTTTTGTATCTGTCCTCAGATTCCTGCCAGCTGCTCCAGTGTGGGTAGCAGCGAAACTCCCCCGCCATTTTCCATCTGGTGGGAAAAGGCACTTGGACTGGCTCGCCCAGTCATACCAAAACCCTGAGACAATTTATTCCTCCAAGGATCTCTGCGCCCACCTCGCTCATACCCAAGTGGTCCTCGTTGCCCCCTGATGCTCCCCCAGAGCAACATGCATATCAGCTTTAGGGTCAATTATGGGAAACTTTTTCCTTATCATGATCAAGTCATTAATAAAATTACTCAGGTGGTGATGCATCCCGCCACTTTTATCAACTTCTGCCCCTATAAGGGGCACTTTAGTCTCAGCTTTACCTGTGAAGCTGACGCCGCCACTGCGGCAACTGTGCCCATGGTTTTCTAGGGTACCCATGTTAAAATTTGTAGGTTTTCTAATTGTTCTCAGTTAATATGCCTATAAATATTAACTGCACAGGTTTGGGTTTTGTGTAATTCTCTGCGTTGTATGATAGTAGTTGATATAATCGTTGATAATAGTATGGTGACTATTATCTGTAGTTGAATTGAAATATTAGAATTTAGTTTAACGTCAGCCAGTATTTCTTCTCAAAATACTTATGATGTCTTGAATAAGGGATTCATTCCATCATAACTCCTAACTCAAAATATGCTCATATCCCTGTCTACAGTTTCTCTTGTTTGACACACTGTCAGCAGCAATCCCTGACTCAATTCAGCGTCTTCACTGGATCCCTGCTCAGATCCTTACTCTTTATCATAAAAGTCTCCAAATTAGAGCACAAAGCAATAATTTCCCTGAAAAAAAATAGAACTTGAAATGGATTCTGATAAAATTATACTAAGATAATACTCTGGTAATAAGTCTGTAAAGTAGTGTACAGTAGTGTGTTTTTTATTAGTAAACTCTTTAGGGAATTTATAGTGGGGAACTTGGCGCCCAACCCTCAGTTGGCACCTCCTTGATGAAAAGGCAGCCATTGCCATTGAATCACCCATACTCGTCTCAGCAGCGATGGTCTTCCCCATCCTGGCTAGGATTCCATCATTGGACATCCTTGAGACCTAAAAAAGAAAGAGTTGGAAAACGTGTCCCTAACTTTTCCTCTTGATCCAAGAAAACCAACCATATTTGGCAAGTGACCTTCTTAGGTAATTGGACTTATTACCCATTAAGGCAGGTCATGAACCAAAAGATTGATTTTCTAGTTGCAGGTGGCATCACTCACCCTACAACTTAATCCTTAAATTCCAAATTGGTTGATGATGAAACCCAATTGATCCCAATTAGACCACCTGATAGTTAATCAACTATTAGACGCCCCTATTTTACCACCAACTCTGCCTGACAAGATCTTAAGCATTCATCCGGATTGATCCCCCAACAAATCTGACACAGAAAAATAACCTAAAAATCTCCTGAACATAGTTACCCCAAAATCAGGGTCAACTGATATCCAATTAACCTCACATTAGGTAATTATCCCCTAGCTTACCTGATAATCTAGTTGTCTGGGAAATATGGGCAAAAATCCCAACACATCCACCCTCTTTCCTAGATTTTCAGTGAGAAAAGGATTGGGGCAGGAGAAAACCATTTCAGACTCTTGGTCAGAAATTTCATTTGTTCAAGCGGAGTACAATCATTAGTACTCAACGCTGCTTGGGATGATATTCAGCATGCAGTTCTCTTCCTCTTCCTCCTTGCTACTACCTACTCAGAGTTGGTCCCCATGACCTTCTGTCATGCCAGGCTGATGGATTTACTTGTGACAATATTAATCCCAGGATCTGGATTTCCCCCATCAGGGCATATGACCCACTTTTTTTTTTTTAGTACTAGATGGTCCCAACCCAAGGGGGGATTCATCGATGTGGCATATGACCCACTTTCATATTCAGTATTCTTAGTCTGGTGTCATTAATTTCCCGATTTTCTACTCATCTTTGACAGGAGATTCTTGCCATCAATGTTCATTTCATGGCCCAATTAAGAATGCGCATTTATGTTTGCCCTTGTTATTTTCTCTTCATAACCTCTTAACTCATCATTCTTAATTCTTATCTGGAGAGCCTATTACATTAAATTTAAGGTTAATTTCTCCAAAATTAGAGCTTAAATGATTTCAGAGTGTATAATGTAGATTATCATATTTAAGTTAACACCTATCTATCATCCAGCTCATATGTTGAATTCCAATTTGTGGTACCAACAGCTGCTCAATAGTTAGTCTGATCAAGACCTTTGGATCTTCCATTGGATGAGTCAATCTGCATGACAGAACCTTTTCTATGGTCCTTCCACGACTCATACTCCTAGTCAAGTACCAGTAGACAGTCCTTCCATGGAAATACTAAAAATGGTAACCAACCCCACTGAAGCCAGGTTAGCGGTTACCTTGAATAACTCATGACTAATCCTTCCTCTGTCATCAATTCCAGAGTTAGATTTTGAGACTCTTCTAAATTTGGCTCCTTTTACAAATCTCCTAACATCATCATTAAACCTCCTAAAGAAATGTCCTTTGCTCTCAATCATTTGTTTCTTGCCAGATTGGACTTGCTTCTGGAGTTCCTCTTATGACTCAGTATATATTACAAGCCAGCTGTATTGGCCACCAAACTAACCATAAGCAATAATGTACATTTTGAACTCCCCTATGCAGAATTAAGAGCCCGAGTCACTGAGGCTTTGTCCATAGCTCTGAATTATTTTAATCTTGAAAACATTCTAGATTAAGATATGGAGCCTAGGCTCTTCACTTTGCCATTAAAGTTCTTCGAAGTTGGGCCATGAAGCTTTTAGCATCTCCCAGTTTCCATTGTTCTTTCTGCTTCAGCTTCCAAGGAGCTCATAATTGTTGCCTTGCAGGATGACAATTGCTCCTTGCATGACTATCTTATTTCTGGCACGTCCCATTGGTATCTTCCACTGATGGCTTTGATAAGGGGCATGATCCAGCAACCCCCGCCTAGTATCCCCTGCTTGTTGCTGGCCCATATGTCCAGTGTTCTTGGCAAAGCCCATCGGCAAGCACTCAAGACCAATCTTCCAGCTCTAGTGCCAAATTTGGATTACTTGGGGTTATTAACTGACTGCCTCTTCTTGTTATGTTGCTTCCCTCCCCACTTTGGGGTATCACGATTGGCTTCTTCTGACATTTCAATTTCCCTTCCCCTAGTTGCTTTCTTGCAGGGATCTGCATCTATTCAACAAATTTGGTTTTGAGTAGTCTAGCCCTCACTAGCATCTGATCTCACTTAGATTTTGACTGGTTATTTAATCCTACTCTGATCCATCCTCCCTCCTCCAAGAGGCAACATAGATGGAATTATCCCTGAATTGAGGATAACTAATAAAATAAAAATTGTAAAAATATATTGGCTTTTCCATGCGTTTTCTTGATACTCTTTTTTCTCCAATATTTTATTAATCTTTTATTTTTTTCTTCTTGTTTCCATGGGACTTGGCATTTTTTGATTCAGCGGTCTATCTTTTATTTTATTATCCCCAACTGGATCCTAAGCATACCTAGACTTACCAGTTTTTTATGGTTCAGAGGTCTTACTTTTTTAAGACTTTTTTATTTAACTGAGGCAAGCTGACCAGGGGACAGACATTACTGAAAGAAAGAAATGACATGAAACCTGAACAGGGTCAACTCTGTCAAAGAAAGTTTTTCCACCTATGGATTGGGACTCAAATTTTTCTGGTTACGTCATGGGTAAGGTTTTCGTGTTATTAGACCTACTAACCGCCAATAGCTTCCTTTGGCTGGCACCCTAATTGATGTGCGAAGGGCGGGAATCAAACCCGCAACCTTCAGGTTGGTAGCCAGACGCCCTTACCAACTCGCCTTTCACCCCCTACTTTTTTAAGACTTAATCATCTAGATTTGTTCAGCGGTCCTTTTTCAGACTTGACCAAATCATTAGGACATAACCAACTTAATGGTTCAGCGGTCCTTTGGGAACTCTTTATTATTATTTTTTTTCTTGATCCATTGCTTTAAATACTTACCACGGACTTAATTTACTATCCTTTAATCCAAGAGGTTCTTGATGGAGTAGGTGTCCATCGCCATCTTAGCAATAATCTCAAATGGACCCAACCACAACTCATACAATTTGTTTCTTCTCCTAAAACCATGCATATTGCAATAGGAAACTCTTTCGCCTGTTCAGTATTATGTTAAGGCTGGTCAGTTCATATCATCTGTTGTTTTTTCTCATATCCTTTTCTTCAAAGTCATATTGAATGCTTGCAATCGCATTTCGATCAAAATATTCATCAATTGGTCAGGTACTGCTCAGCACTCATCCCCGATGTTAATTCACCACCAAATATAAAATCAGCGGCAAAGAGGCCTTCCTCCCATATAGTAACTCAAACAGCGTTTTTCCTGTCACCATATGATGCCTGATATTGTAGGCAAACGTCACTGAACTCAGGTACGTTCCCCATGCAGAAGTTCTTCCTGCAACCAGCTTCCTCAGAGTTGCAGCCAGCGTTCCATTAACTTGTTCCACCAGTCTGTTTGTCTCTGGCTGGTAGGGTACAGACACAACTCCTCAGATCCACATTAATTTATTAATTGCAGGATCACATGAAATGTGAAATCTGTCCCATTGTCAAGCAGCAGGACCTGGGACATCCATGTCAGTATACTGATTGATCTAAGATGAACTTTGCATTACTTGTAGTGTCTACTTTTGCCAGGGCCTTCATCTTGACCCATCTTGTCAGATGATCAATCACAACTATTATGTACATGACTCCCCCTGTGCTCATTGTCAACGGTCCCATCACATTGATGGACTCTGTATGCCAAGAAAATACAGGGCGGACCAGTCAGTATCCTTTCATATTCTTATGTGGCTTGTGCAACTGGCACTCCACACAGCAAGCCAGATAGTCCGCGACATCATAGCTGATTGACTCCCAGTACTGGAGAATATGGTAAGTCATTTTTCTCAGGCCTCCATGCCCAACAACCTTATGAGCAGCTTGAACAATAGATGCTCTTTCTGACAGCTTTGGGAAGAGTAACCACTTTTATTAATTGTCTGATTAACTTTTCCATCCATGGTTTTGGTGTTTTCCATCACTTTTCAAAGTGCTCCTTGGATTTCTTGGGGCTCACTCCCAATTTCTCTGTCAACCATTTTCTGAAATAACTCATCCACCTGCTGGTATACCATCTGGACCTTTAGTAACCACAATAAGCCATCTGCATTCTGATGACCAGTCCCCACTCAGTGAACAATCTCATAATTATAAGCCTTTAACTTCAGTGCCCATTGGGCCAGTTGTCCTTCTGGTTCTCATAAATTGTGAAGCCAACGCAATAAGGAGTGGTCCTTTTTACTTTGAAGTGCGTTCTGTGGATGTACACCTGAAACTGTTTACAGACATAAATGACCACAAGGCATTCATGCTCAGTTACTGTGTAGTTCCTCTTAGTGGCTGAAAGTGTTTGGCTCACATATGCCACCAGATGTTTGTCCCCAAGTTCATCTACTTGGCTCAATATGGTGCCTATCGCCATCAACGAAGCATTATTTGTATAATAAATTCTTGATCAAAATTCAAATATTTCAAAATCAAAGAATCTATCAGGTACTGGCATAACTCATCAAAGGATCTTTGTGCTTCTTCATTCCAAACAAATTCTTTTTTTAGATCTTTCAATAGATGGAATAAGAGCTCGGCAATTCTGGAAAAATCTCAAATAAACTTCTATAGTATCTGACCATTCTAAGGAAACTTGGATATTTCAGACGCTCCTTGTCACAGCCATTCACTCTAAGGCTTCAATATTCTGGGCTTGCAGCTGCAGTCTACTAGAATTGATCAAAAATCTCAGATATTCCAACTCTTTCTTGAAGTGACACTTCCTTAGCTTAATCTTCAGGTTGCCGTGGTTAGTCTCTTTAACTTCCTCCAAGTGGTGCAAATGGTCAGTAGACGTCCTAATGAACACATTGATATTGTCCAAGTACACCGTGACGCATGAAAACTTCAAATCATTTAATATAGAGTCCATGGCCCTCTGGAACGTCACAGGCACATTGCACAGACCCTGGGGCATCCTCATCAGTTGATAAAGCCCCTGCGCGGTGATAATCACAAATTTTTCTTGGTCTCTTGGCAAATTGATTTGCCAATATCCCAATATTAGATCCATCACGGAGAAATACTTTGCTTCTCCCAATTGACCTAGTGCACCATCAATTCTTGGCAGGGGATATGAATCCTTCTTTGTAATCTTGTTCAGCTTCTGATAATTGATCATCACCTGATTAGAGCCATCCTTTTTCTTCATGATAAGAATCAGAACTCCTAGGGACTTGACAACAAAAATTAGAAGCTATGCTTCACTAGTTTGCTTATTTCTTCCTCCACTACCGCTTCAGCTGCCTTTGACCATCAAATTGGTCTCATCCTGATCAGCAAATTTTTTTCAATAATGACCTTGTGGATCATATCTCTTGTGCATCCCAAATCATGGTTGTCCTGGGCAAATACTTCCCAATATTTTTCAAACAATTTGAGCACCTCCTCCTGCTGTCCTTCTATCAGATCAGCGAGTTGCTTTAATCAACCAATAGATTGATACTCTTGGTCACACCAGATGGTAATCCCATCTCATCAAGGGTCCAAAATTATGGAATTTCCTCAGTTTGGCTGTCAGGATTATGTGAACAAACGTGACGACCTGATTCTTCTTAATCTTCATCGGTTTTTTACTTAAATTTGCCAAAAGAACTCTAATTTCTCCACGGCCAGGCATTATTATTCCAGGAGCCACCCAAGGCTCTACTCTGGACTTTTTCCAAAAGCTCCTGACCTCACCATACAGAAGCTCTGGTATCTCTAATGGCAACCCCATGAAACTATTATTTGAGATCCTGGCGGTATGATTTTTGCATTCTTGATACTCAATGGAATTCCCCGATTTTTTAGGATTTCCATCAGCATTTCTTGTTACTTCCGGCCAACTAAAGGTATTGAATAAGGACAATGCCATCATTTTATATCAAGTTGATGAAGTTATTATTCATACTCAGTGGAGCTTCCCCATCCTTTTGATAGACCAATAGTAACGTCTGACCCAATATGGTCAACGTATTATCCTCAAAATTTCATTTAACTCCATACTTTCATAGAAATTCCATCCTCAATCAGAATATCATAGTTTTGATTGGCCAAAACTATTGCTGGTGCAGACACAACCAAGGATCCAAATAAAAGTGGCAGAGCGCTATATGATCAACATGAGATGGTGTTATTTGGCTCAGCTGTCCCATACACTTTGTGTTCCAAGTCAAGCGCAACCTTCATCCTCTTCACCAGCTTGGCCAAGACAATATTAAAGGGCGCTCCACTGTCAACAATCACCCTCACCCATACTGGATTCACTGGTATATCTATATATGTACACTTGGAATATTGTATGATAGTATTTACTGAGCGTATAGCGGTATTATTGGCAAAATGAGGGTGTGAATGATTTGCGCTGATAAATTAGGAAATGATTCCTTGATCATGCTGAAGGGGATTGACAGGTTTGCCTCATTTAATCAAACTTTGGTCAATTCTTTGGGATTATCTGTGGCTCAAATCTTGTCAATAAGTTGTCAGGCGTATGACTGAGCAACCACTTTAATCATCTAAAGGGTTGATCCCCTTCGCCTCAGATCTTATCACCGTGCTCACATCCAAATTGACTAATTGATACAGCTAATCATGCACGTCTTCATCCACAAACATATCAATGATATCAATTTCATCATGCATAATACCAGAAGGAACAGGCTTCTCCTCAACTCTAGATTGTTCCCCGTCTAGGCTGTGGGCCCTTTTCCTTAAACCTTTGCAGTTGCAGACTCTTTTTCTTGGAGCATGTTTATTTGATCCTTTGGTTTCTTGCAATTTACAGCGAAATGTTCCTTTCCTATGCACTGGTAACAGACTTTCTCCTTCTTATTAATACGTTTAAAGTATTTGGGTTTATTACCTGGCACGGTTTAATTATTCATCTCCTTAACGCCCTCGTTGCTCTTTGTGGAATTTGAATTTCATACTGGGTTTGATTTGAAACTTCTATTTGGGGCATCAAAGGTAGTTCACAAGATTTTCAAATTGTCTACAATCTGAGAGGTGGTAATTTTTGTTGCAAACATGGAAGACATCATTCAGTGAAAATTGCAGTAGAGCCAAAGGGCTGCTTGTAGTGCGATATAGGAATCAAAATCATCCAGCACTTTTGCTCTAACCAGTATTTGCAATTCCTGGTAGAAACAATCAGCGAAGCTTGCTATAGATTCATCTTTATGGAATTGAATGCCCATAAACTCTTGTTTGCACTTTAACATGCGCATCAGGCTTCTAAATTCATGCATAATGGTTGATTTGGCCTTTGCGTATGACCAACTGTCCCCCTATAGATGGTTAACTAGGTTTTGACAATCAGTATCTAGGCAATTTATCACCATCAATGCCTTTTGACGATTTTCATATCCATACATTTTCATATTGAACAATTGGAAAAATGCTGGGGCATTATCATGAGGAATAGTTGGCAATTTTGGTGTCTCTTTTAATTCCTCCAAGGTTTCTCTAGCCACCTCTCTTGGTTTGGCTACTTGGCTCACTGGGGGAGTGCAACCAGGCGTCATCTCTGAAATAGCAGTAAAAGTGGGTGGCATGTTTCTTAGGGTAGTCATCTTTCCAATTATCATATGGGATTTCTTTCTTCATCATTGGTCACCGCATATGGCTCACATTCACATTTATGAGTCTTAACTCCTTGACCTGTTAAATCAGCCACTCAATATCAGCACTGAATTCTCTTAAATGAATGCAATTCACTTCATGCTCCATTTTCAGAAATAAAACTTCTCAAATTAAGTCCCCTTCTTTCTTCTTTAATAATGTTACTTTTCCAAGTACTCATTCACAAAATGTGTGACATTATCAACCCCTTCCTCCATCTTGGCGACTCTCTCCTCCAAGGCTGCGAATTTTTAATGATCCACTGAGTTTAGGGCATTCTGGTTAGATGGTTGCCAACTCCGTCCATAGTTTTCTTATCTCATCTTTATATTGACATCACGTTCTAATCTCTTCTACTCAACTACACCCCTGTAGTGAGCACCAATTATTAAAATTTATAAGCTTTCTGATTATTATCGGTTCATTACCCCTAAAAATATATTAACTGCACAGGTTTGGGTTTTGTGAAATTCTCTGCGTTGTATGATAGTAGTTGATATAATCGTTGATAATAGTATGATGATTATTATCTGTAGTTGAATTAAAATATTAGAATTCAGTTTAATGTCAGCCAGTATTTCCTCTCAAAATAATTATGATGTCACAAATAAGGGATTCATTTCCTCATAACGCCTAACTCAATCTATGCTCAGATCCCTGTTTACGGTTTCTCTTGTTTGACACACTGTCAGCAGCAAACCCTGACTCAATTCAGCGTCTTCACTGGATCCCTGCTAAGATCCTCACTCTTTATCTTAAAGAGTTTCCAAATTAGAGCACAAAGCAAGTTTCTCTGAAAAAATAGAACTTGAAATGAATTCTGATAAAAGTATACTAAGATAATACTTTGGTATTAATTCTGTAAAGTAGTGTACAGTAGAGTGTGTTTTATTAGTGAACTCTTTAGGGAATTTATATTGGGGAATTCAGCGCCCAACCCTCAGTTGGCACCTCTTCAATGAAACGGCAGCCGTTGCCATTGAATTAACCATCCTCATCTCAGCAGCAATGGTCTTCCCCATCCTGGCTAGGATTCCATCATTGGACATCCTCGAGACCTAAAGCAGAAAGAGATGGAAAACGTTTTCTTAACTTTTCCTCTTGATCCAAGCAAACCAACCATATCTGGCAAGTGACCTTCTTAGGTAATGGGACTTATTACCCATTAAGGCAGGTCATGAACCAAATGATCAATTTTCTAGTTGCAGGTGGCATCACTCACCTCACAAATTAATTTCAAATTCCAAACAGTTGGTGATGAAACCCAACCAATCCTAATTGGTACACCTGATAGTTAATCAACTATTAGATGCCCCTATTTCATCGGCAACTCTGCCTGATGAGATCTTAAGCAATCATCTGGATCAATCCCCAATGGATCCAACCTAGGCAAATAAACTAAATATTCCACAAACATAGTTACCCCAAAATCAGGGTCAACCGATATCCAATTTACTTTGCGTTAGGGAATGATCCAAGATATCCCTGGTAATCTAGTTGTCTGGGAAATATGGGCAAAAATCCCAACAACCTTCTCCACACAATTTGGACCCAGATACCAGTGGATACCACTTTGGTGGTTCAGTTCTCTGGTTTGCCCACCCACTTCCCCCTGCGGTGCTCCACCTGGAGCTGATAGAAAGTTTGGTAGGCTATGGATCCAACCTCATCTTAAAATTTGTGGTCTCAAATGGGGCCACACGTCTTTCTGGGCCTCAGGCTTATGCCATGATAAGCCCTAAATTTAGTAAATTTACCTTGTCAATTCCCCTCACGCAATCATTCCTACTGCCCCTAACCATCTGTTCTAGGCCCAAGTTGAGGGCAGGCGGTTGATCTGTCCATCCTGTTTTGAGTTGGACCACTCAAAACACAAGTGCCCTTCCTTATCTGCTTCTGATGGCTCTGATTTTTCGTCCACCAGCCTCCAATCCACCACCCAGCCCGCGCCAGTTTTTGTATGGGGTACAATCCTACCTTCCCCTCTTCCAAAACCTGTACCTGAAGCTGTACCTGCAGCCACCAATCAGCCTCCTCCTCGCCCCAGTGCCACACATGATCCCTCCAATCAAGCACCAGCTTAGATCTCAGTTCGCTCCCATGCTTCCTTCAACAAACCAAGTAAACATCAACATATGCTGATTCCCCAATTTGATTCAACCAGAACCCATGGGAGTTATTGACTGAAATTGACAAATCAGGTAATCTCATTGAAGAACCATCTCTACAAATTGTGCGGTTCATTAATGCAGGATGGGATGACAAATAACTTTTTGATTATATGCCCCAAAGTCAAATACCAAATCAATTTGCAGTGACCACCAGCTTGCAGTCAAAGCAGCTGTCACACCAGATTTTTGTCCCCTCCACAGAGATGTCATCAAATCAGTTGTGATGCTCACAGGAGGTATTCCCCCTCCTATTATCCCCTCAACCCTCACCACACAAAGTAGATTACAATGAATCAATTACACAGATAAGTCAACGACGCTATCCAGAACGTGGTAACTGTAGAACGGAATCCTGAAAGCTAAGATTACCCAAACTAATATTGCCCATCTATTAAACTCCCAGACACCCACTTTAAAAGCTTAAAAAGCTTTAGCAAAATATATCAGCGCCATTTTTTAGCTGGAATATAATATGAGATTCAATCATTTGTAATATTAAACCACATTCTGCCAATGCCCCAACGCCCTTGCTCTCCACCTTGACACATGCCCTACTCTGGGATGAGGAAGCTGCCGCCAAAGATGAGCCCCCTGATCCCCCTCCCCTTCCACCATGGTTGGATAAGCGGGTTTCCGCTGCCCAACCTGGTTGGTTGTTTTCGTTTGGTGCATATCATTTAATCTGCTCATCTGGGAGTTTTGTTTGAATCAATTAGTTGCGTTAGGTTTTAGTTTTTTAGTTTTGGTAATGTCCATTCCCTGGTCAGCTTACCTCAAATTGAATAAGAAGCTGGTTTATATGCTTAAAAACTCACCTGAGGCATCCTTTGACAGGCAGATATGATATGCTTAAGGAGTAATATTGTACACTATAGTGTTTTAAATGCTGTATCAGCGTCATCCTCGGAGGCAATACCAGTGTCAAAGGTATTCCCTAATTGGGTGAATTGTTTTACTGGAGATTTTTTGTTGCAAACTTAGTTTAATCTTGTTTAAGTAAGGAAACACACTTTTTTGTTCAATTAAGAGGCAGTATATATTTTTAAGCATTATGGTGAAACTTTTATGAAAGGATAAATAGGGTGTAAGTAAGGTGCAAACAATGTCCTTGGGAAGATAAAATGGCAAGATTTTGAATAAAGCTATTAGAGATAACACAAGAGTAATTTATATAGGGCAATAAAAGATAAGGAGAGAGTTTAGAACCCCAAGTTGGTTTTTCATAAGGCAAATTTTAAGACACTACTTTATAAGTTTTAAAAATCAGAAAAAAACGTTGGATTCCTGTATTAGATCCGTTTGGTAGGTTGATTCCATATGTAGATTGAACACTAATTAGAGCAAATGGTATATTAGAAAGATATCTTATTATAATATAGGTTATCATTTTAAAATCTAACCAAAATATAATTTATGCTTTTTCATATCAAAATTTACTATATTGAATTTTGAAAAAGTCTATATAATAATATTTATATACCGTAACAAATTGGTTATTTGCAATATTTGGCAAAGGAGTTAGAGTAGATCTAAAAAGAACAAAATCCATAGAAAGAATATCACTTCATAAGATATCTAATTTTCTGCACATAATCATTTAGTGGGTTAAGTAAACCTTGTAATATATTCAACGTTATATACAGAATTAACAAAACTCCTTGCTTCCAGGAGAGGACAAAAATAAAATCCAATAAATCAATTAGTTTTTAGGACCTATAGTAAAGGATTCATTATGTTGGTTTATACTGTTAGTTAACTTATCTTAAAAAGCCAATAAATTGAATTTACTTATGGCAGGACCTGAGTGAGAACAAATGTTGGGAAAACCAACAACCTCACTTAAACTTAAAAAAATAACAAACAATTATGTAAACTTGGCTTAAGTCTGATTGCTTTCTGCCATATGAAATAAAAGCTTGCCAATTCATTTTTAACAGTTTTGTGATTGCACATGCTTCAAAGGCGTAGTTAAATTTGGATTTTATTTTAAATGACAATAAATTCGTTCAAATCCCAAATTTTTCTGTTTCATATTCTTTTTAGACCTAAATCCTTCAATGCATTTAGTTGTATTTCTCTGTACATCTGATTCTCTTGTTGATTTAAACCCCCTATTTATAAAGCCACCTTTCCATCTTTTGGTTTAAATTCTCACTTAGAGGTTTAGCCTTATATGATGGTTTTAACCATATATAAGAGGTTGGATCAATTTATACTGGATCAACCAAACCTCCAAGGTTACAAAAGGATTTAAATTTATTAGTAAATCAGATGGCAATTATGTGTAACTGCCAATAATACAATTTGTACTGACTAGGAAAATGATCAGGAATATCCTATACCATCAAATCACCCCCATAGAAAATAAAAACTTCTTGATTTATCTATAAAATGTAGAAAATTTCAGATATCTGCTATTTGGATTATTTAACAAAATTTGTTTTTTATTTTTCAGATACTTGAACCAGCCATGCAACACCTTATTATCCACAGTCTCCTCTACCTCATACTCAGGAGGTTGTTATAATGCATTTTGAATAGGGAAGGCTTCTTTAAGAATGCCTTTAAACGACTTAAGTTGGAAAATATGGATGATAGGGCGCCCTTAATCTTTCTAGTAAGAAAAGTTCAGATGCAACTGGATTTACTTGATTATCAACCTTGTATGGGAAAAACCATAAGGCCAAATTTGTTGTATTATGATTTTGTATTCTTACTTTAATAATTAGAACTATTTTCACACTTTTAGTCCAGGATTGTTCTTCCTCATCTTATCAGCCTTTCATTTTTGAGCATTTCTAGCGCAATCTAGACGTTGAATAAGAAGATAAGAAATTTTCTGGGGCATCTTTGGCAGATTATCTGCATATGGACTTTGCCCTCCTACCAATGAATCCAAGGGCTCTGGATGATACGCATGGTTGGAGAAGAAGATGCCATTTTAGTTAGCCATGGACTAAATTTGATGTTAATATTGAGATAAATCTAACCAAATACATCAGTTTAAACAGATATCTGAAACATAACTATGAAGGCATTATTAAAAAACCTTATTCTCTCTGTCTGCACATCTTATTGTATATGGTATGAAGAAGGTCTCATACTTAATGTTTAAGCTTTTTAAAAGGTTGTCCCAAAACTTTGACACAAAAGTGTGGTCTATGATATGATATTTTTTCATAATGTACTTAATGGTGAAAAAATTAACTTATGAACAGTGCTGACGCCCCTCATTAAACAAACTACGTAGTGCAAATAATAAACTCATCATATTTTGCTAACTGGTCAACAACTACCATGATAGCATTTTCTCCTCAAATTTTTTATTGATAAAATAAAAATTAACGCAAATGGGCTAACCCAGGGTTCATTGTATCACCTTAGGTTATTAACTTACTTTTAAACTTATTATGGATTGACATATGAAAGTCAGAGACTGGGACACATATTCATTAACACATATCACCAAACCAGGATACAAGTAGTGCCTTGTAACTAGTTCTAAGTTTTTGAGACTCAAGGGTGTCCAGTCAGCGGATGGGCATGTCAAGCTTACAAAATCCCATTTGTAAATTCTTATATGAGAACCATACATACCACAATAATGGATTCCATTATCATCATGATTAATCTTTGAACTTAGCTGAAGGTCCATTGACAAGCTCTTTCCAAAGCAAAAGCACAAACTTGGTTCTGTTTTTTGTTTGTGTTCTTCACAGATTCCTTTGGAGACACCGCAATACTGAAAAAGCAGAAGTGTAACTTGGTGGTGTTGAAGTTATCCAGCTTCTTATTGTTATACGCCAATCCAGGATCCCTATTTAAAAGATAAGAGATCAGGTTTCTATGTTCTGGACGTTATTTAAACTTAAAATTGTCATGGCTTAACTTCATATACACCAATTTGTCTTTGGTTCTTCTGTTGCGTCTTTAGCTAGAATCCATTGCTTTATGATTTGCATTTATGGTGATGGGTCACTGCACACACAAAATGTGATGCTGCCACTCTTGAAGAGTTTCCACAATTGCCAACAACATCTTGTCATATATTGGGTATTTAGTCTCTGTGAGCTGCATCTTCCAACTGAAATCCATATGAATTATTCTATATTGTCTTCCCACAGTTCTAGAACGTGACAAATGCACAGTTGGATGCATTTTGTCAGGATTCAAGAGAATTAGCAAAAAAACTACTCCAAAATTGAGCTTAGTAAGTCAACTATTGAGCCATCACGAATAGACCTATCCCTGAAGGCAATTATACCAGTTTTAATCAAGAAGCATCATGTGCATGAGAATCATTGGAGATGCAGAAAGAAATTTCACCCACACTTCCTGAACCTCAAGAAGTGTGACCCCCACCAGTCGGTCATGAGGACAGTGAGGAACAATGAGGGAACTAACCAGGCGGTTGATCGAGAAGGCTGTGAAAGATCCTCTTTGTACAGGGCCATGAAGGTTTCAAGGCACTGAATCCCAAAACACCCTATAAATATTGAAACTTTTTTACTCAATAAAGTAGTCTATTTTAATCAGTCTTTTCATTTTATAAACCTCTCCACTAGTTTAGAGCATTGAACATACTTTCAATCTGGCTATAGTCAAGAGAACTTTTACGCCAAGAAAAGCTGTTATACTTTAGGGAGATCCAAGCTGTCCAAGTGAAAACGTCTATCATAAAAAATGGAGAACAATAGCAATCAAGAAAACCAACCTGCTGATTGGTCAAGGATTGTAACTCAATTAGATTAACACATCTTAGTATGAAGTACCTCTTTTTTTTATAGCACTAGGTGGTCCCAACCTAAAGGGGGGATACATCGAAGTATGAAGTACCTCTTATCCATCCTAAAAGCATAGAGTTTTAGGCCACCTTCTAGTTTACCATACCAATTTTTGACAATGATAATTATCAACTACAATATGAGAATCTCAGTAAATTTATTCAGAAACTATTGAATGGCATCTACTTAGTGGGAGGACGCTCCAGTCACTCTCACGCCTC
Organism: Massospora cicadina; assembly: GCA_022478985.1. NCBI lineage: Eukaryota > Fungi > Entomophthoromycota > Entomophthoromycetes > Entomophthorales > Entomophthoraceae > Massospora > Massospora cicadina. Next base: position 58,355 of record JAKSZP010013200.1, read on the forward strand.
ATCAGTTAACTCTATAATATAAGATTAATGCACCTCAGCTCTAGTACCATCAGGGAAATTAATTTTAAGTACCAGATGCTATCTTTCAAGCTTCGTCCATCTGGACATCCACCACCTCCTAAAAATTTTCAGTTTGCATCACCATGAAGTATCACAATAACTAGGGCTTACTCAAACCCTACACTTGAATATTGTCAGCTTTTATAATGCAACTTCCTCCTTCATTCATGACAAATGGGTGGCCATTTTTTAATAACCGTCGCCTAATTAAAAAGCTCAGAACCCACTCAATGTGTTGGATAGCAGAATATCAGGATATTTTGAGGACCAGCTTTATCAAAACGTACAGCTCCTTGAGGCCTCCTGGAACCAGCTCCTTAATAGAATCAATGACCTTGTGCGGACCTCCCCAGCATTAACAGGAGTTGGCCTCCAACGATATTGAACTAGTAGTGAAGGGCTGATGGGCCTCAAGGTCCCTGTGGGCCTCAAGTAGCTTCCAGTCCCACAGTGCCTAATCCTGGCACCTTGACATTTCTGGAAAAATAACGTTATAACCACCCTCGCCGCCTTACAATATCAGATATGCAATGTGGCTCAGGGGTGTAAGCTCTGAGTGGACGGAGTCCCTCTCAACCTTAGGGTAGTGATTGAGGCTTTGTTAAATGAGATGGATAATTTCAGTGCATTCACAAAGCTCACTGATAGTTGCATCACCCAGTTTGAGCAAACTTGTTTTGGGTTAAAACATGGCTGAGTATATTGAGAGCCAGCTGCTTCTCCAACGCGATGAGATATAATTATTAAAGGAGCAGGTTGCTCATAAAGCCGCCATTATCCCTCTGAACCGAAACTGGAATGAAATTTAAGAGGACCTTAAGGTTTGAGATAGTGACTGGATTAACAGGCCCTTCACAACTATGTGAAAACTGAGATTTCTAAGACAGCACCAATTACTGGTGCCAATACACTTTCCACTTCTATCATGACTAACTTTAAGCCTTGTTTAAAGGAGAATCTTACCCCCAGTAAGAAAGCCCTACCTCCTTCCTATATGAAAATGAGAGTTCCAAGGAAGAGGCTACCTATCAACAGAAGGTGAAGAATATCCACTCTTGTCTGAACAGCACTGCCTGGGAGGTTATGACTCCCCATTTAAAGGAATGCCACACCCAGGAACATGTTTGTACCATCCTAATCCAGGAATTCAGAAGCAACCAAACCTTGGCCAACCAAAAGCAGGAGCTCATGGATATTTGCCTGAACAAAGGAGAAAGACCCATGGAGTTCACCAGCTGTTATATACCCAATCACAACCCTGGTATCCACTAACCATATCTCTTGGATGACGCCATATCTGTTGTCATTTCCGGGTTGGGATCTTATCCTAAGGTCCAAATGCACGTGTTTGGCCAGAAGAATAGCTTTACCTGCATCTGAGAAATTAAGGAGGCACTATTTGAAATCCCTGCTTCTATCTTACATCCCAAGTCTGCTGCATCCGCCTCCTCCAGTTATCCTCAAGTCCACGATATTTAGAACAAAAACCTCTGATCTTGATGCTTCTAAAGTAATGGTTCTTTCATAGCACCAAGGATCGTTGGAAGAGACTTGCTGAGGAGTCAGGAAGAGAGCCGTCAGCATGAAGGATGAGACACTTCATGCCAATATCCCTGTACCACCTCAAGAATGTTTAGCGACCTCTATTAAACTCTATCATAACAGAAGATAATTTGGTACTTGTTGATAATAAAGAACCTGATACTGCTTACTTCTCTTCTGATGAATATCCTATATTACTAGCTACCCCCACAGTTTAGGAGTTTAGTCACTCATGTCGCCATTCAAATCCACAAAATCCCTCTTACGCCATTGTCAACAGAGCTTCCCCCATGAATGTCATTTCTTCTAAATTTGAAACGCATCAAGATTGCTCCAGATTTGCCCCAATACATGAAATATGATATGGCTGGGCCACAATGCACTGATACATTAGGCCTATTCCTCTCTACCCATCTGCTTTGGAAATCTTTCTGTGAAAACCTCCAAAGTTGCATTGGACAACCTGAGCTATAAACTTCTCCTAGGGACTCAGTTTCTCCTAGATTATTTGGCCATTGTGCACAATGATGGAGGATTTTTATTCCTGCTGGGACACCAGGTCCCAAAGGTTTTTTGACCTCCTGCAACGCCAAGACGGGGATTCAATCTCAGGATTTCTTTTTAAGGAGTGAAGGCCAGATTGACTGACTTGTGTATCATGTATGGGGCTCGCATGTAAGGGTGTTCCCTCCTGGGTTTGATGGTCAAGAAGGCATGCCAATTTATTTTATTAAGAAATCCACTATACTACAAATTCAATGTTTTCATTGGCACCCACGTTTATGTCAACGTCCCACTCTGGATACCTACTAGAGATCCAGGTTGGATAACCCATCCATCAAAGAGGTCCTAACTTGTCTGGGAATTTTAGATCCCGCCTATGCTGGATCCAAATTGATATTGATAGCTACCCTAACTGACAAGCCTAGGGTAGTGTGACCTAATCCAGATGAAAATGTTCGCCACCTTTCTGTAGAGTCCATTAACAATGTCCGCAACTTTGGAAGGTTAAAGATATTGGGTTAAAACACCACCTTTGGTAGCTCTAATCAACACCTGTATTGGGTAAGAGCTCACTAGTGATCAACAGAGTCAGGTTAAGAAAGTATTGGAGGAATATTAAGACCTCTTTTCAGCATTTACCATGATTTCAGAAAAATGAATGGCGGTTTGTATCACGTTTATACTGGGGATGATACACCCATTTGGTCCCATCTTTACCAAAAGAATAAGGTTGAAGAAGCTCAGGTTGCTGTTAGCTCAAGCAACTACTTGAAGCCAGGTTATTGGTGCCTTAACATAGCTTGTAAGCTTCCCCTCTCTGTTGAAAAAGAAGAAGGATGGCAGCCATTGTGTGGTGATTGACTATCACCATCTCAACTCAATTACAAAGAAGGGCAGTTACCCCTTGCCCCAGATTGACGACTCTCTCCATTTTCTCACAGGATTGCAATACTTTTCCATTATATATCTCATTAGCAGATATTGGCAAGTAGAGCTCACTCACAAAGATCAGTCCAAATGTGAACTTATACTCAATGATGGCCTATCTGAGCCAACGAGGATGCCTCAGGGTCTTTGCAACGCGCTGCCTACCTTTAAACGATCCGTGGAAGGAATATTAGGGAACTTGAAACTATCTTTGTACCCATATGCTTTAAGAATATTACTATCTTTTTGCATAATTAATGGTCATATGGAGCAGCTCGTGTAAGTCTTTAACCATCTTAGTAAGGCCTCAATAGAAATTAAGCCATCAAAGTTCATTTTTTTCAATTGAAAATGTAATTTCTCAGAAACAAGGTTTCAAAAGATGGTATCCAGCCCATTACAGACAGAGTTGACGCCATTAAAAGATGTCGCGCCCTCAGAGCCTCAGGGGTATTAATTTATTCCTTAGCATGGTGGCTATTACCGTCAGTTTGTACCCCCAGTTTCTGACTTAGATGAGCGCCTGGTCCATCTTCTACAAAAGAATGTGCCCTTTGAGTGGCGACCTGAACAGGAAATTGCGTTTAATACTTTGCATACTGCTCTCTAACCTAACCTTTTTTAGTTTATTTGCGTTTTACTAAACCTTTTTACTATTTAAAAATGCTAGTTATATTAATGTCAGGGCCACCCTAGCCCAGAAGGATAAAGATCAGGTCAATCATCTAGTGGCTTACTTCAGCAAGACCTCAACCAAAGCCAAATGGAATTATATGTTTACTGAGTTGAATGCCTGGCAGTTTTGCATGTGATCAAACACTCTGACCCTACCTATGTGGCACCCATTTCACTGTTATCACTGACCATTCCTCTCTCCGATGGCTGCAGAAGATGAAGGATCCATATGGCCGGTTAACCAGGTGGTCTCTAAGGCTGCAGAATTATGATTTCACTATAGTTATTAATGCCTGAGCGATTCATCAGATGCCAATGGTCTCTCTAGGGTGTTGATACTGGCTGCTTTGAACCCCAAAGAGACTGGATATATGATCTAATTGGCTGGTTTGAATGATGAGATTTGGAGACTCCTGGAATATAAGCCCAGTTGGAAAAATTAAAAGAGATACTCATATTAAGGAAGGAATGCTGAATAAGAAAGTAAATAAGGATTTGTGCCTTTATATTCGCCCTTTCTCTCGAACTAATGTTATTCTAGAAGGGCATATGGTCATGGGACATGGGACATGGGACAGTGAAGAGGACCCAAAAATGGCTGAAGAAATGATGCTACTGAGGCCAAGGTTATGAGACCATCCAAGAAGATCTAAAAGCTTGTATCACTTTCTCAATCCCAAGATAAGGCCAGTCCCTGATATCAGCACTAAGTCGTGGCCCCAACAGGTCCCTTTAATGTTGTTAGCACTGATGTAGTGGGCCCTCTACCCACTGGGTTGCATGGCCATAAGCATATCCTCTTAGCCATGGAACATTTGAAGGAATGGATTAAAGTGATCTCTCTCTGTTGCTACCTCTAAAGCCATGGACCTATATCTTATCTGATCCATTTTCCCCTCAGAATGAATACCCACAAACTTTACTTTGGACAATGGGCTGAATTTCACTTTACAGAAATACAAGAACCAACTTCACTTTTTGCAACTAACTAAAGTTTTAACTCTTTTTGCAACCCATTGATCAATGAGGAATTGGAACATGCTAATGGAACCCTTGTCTCTATCCTGCGGAAGATGGTCATCTCTGACCCTACTTGCTGGAATCACTATTTACCCAGGGCCTTGCTTGCTTGATGAATAAGCTACCATCAAATCATTAAAATGTCCCCCTTTGAAGCTCTTTATGGGATTGCTCTCGTCTACCAAGTAGAATTTAGCTCTGCATGATACCTCTATACATGAGAACTCTGATTTAACTATGAGGGGCTTAGCTGATGAAATTGTACGGCTTCAAGCCCTAGCCACGCAAGGCGTTGTCATTACCACAGAAAGGTAGACATCCCCATTTAATGACGGCCAACCCTCCTTAAACATTCATTAATTAGGTTACCTCATTCTCTTCTAACACCATTGGCCAGGAGGTCAACAGAACAAGATTAACGTTCTTTAATATAGACCTTATAAGATCATGTATAAGGTGAACTCAGAGTTCTCCATTGCTGATTTCAGTTAAAGCACAATGGTGAACCAAGTACATGGCTAATTCCTTCAGTCCTATACACCCCTCTGACAGTATCTTGATGAGGGTGTTTTCAGATTCAAGACAATGTGCGAGTCAAAACCCCTACTCTCAAATGGAACCTTAATAAGTAGACTCTTAAGATCTCTGAATAAACTATTCCTTGAAGGCACTGATACAAGATTTGAACAGGAAGAATAGCATGCACAAGAATCAATGGAGATGTCTTCAGAAATTTCATCCCTACTTCTCATACCTTGAGATGCGCAAACCCCATTGCCAAGTCACAAGGATGTCGCAGAACAATGAGGGCGCTGACCAGGCAGTCAATATGGAAGGCTGTGAAAGATACTGATCATACAAGGACATGAAGGTCCCTGAGGCACCAAGTCCCCACACATCCTATGAATATCAATGCTTTTAACTTAATTAAGTAGTAAATGCAGCCCCATCTTTAGTTTTATTGACGTCTTCGCTGGTTTACAGCTTTGAGCCCATTTTTGATCTGGCTACAGTCAAGAGATTTGTTACACTAAGAAATGCATACAGATTTTCTTCTAGAATCTTTTTCCTCTCTTTTTATTTAATGATTATTTATATCTACATTAGCTTATCATGTGGGCTTCTAGGTTATAGTCAACTGAGACTAAATATACTGTTACCCTTTCTATTTTTTCTGCTTCTTATTTGGATTAGCTTTAACAAAGTCCACGGCGTATCTCTTAGTTAAATTAGTGGCATAGTATTATTTATTGAAAAATTAGTAAATCTATGAAAACATTCATAAGTGAAAATCTAATTAATGCTGTTATCACCGTAGTTTTGATTCTCATTAGTCTAAATACTCTTCAGAGTGCTTCTCTACTTATGTTTGCTACCAGGACTAAAGGATCTAGTATCCATATTAGGATAAAATAAATCACATCTATTCAGGAATCCACCATCTTTTCCTATATTGTACTTTAAAAAAGCATTAAAATTGATGCAACTCATGCTATTCTTTTTTGGATTTTTGCGTGAAATTATTGTCTCAAGTATGCCATAGGCTTTGCTCCTTAAATATTTGATGGTTTCAATAAAGAATCAGCTGTAAAAGTTAGTCACAGAATCATGGTTTTTAAAAGTTGGTGTTCATTAGCATAATTTTATATACTAACTTACCCGCTCTACCATAGTATCTTAAATTAGCTTCTTGCACCTCATTAATCATCTTTAAAAAGAGCCATGATGAGATCTTGATTCTGCTCATCCAAACATTGATAAATGTAAATGCATAGATAAACTTCTTTTAAAATAGTCATATAAACTTACTTAGTGAATCTTCTCTCTATTAACATTCATAGAAGTAATATATATAGATTAATCTTATAATGTGCAAAATTTTAATAATAAACTCATTACTTTTTTGGTTAAGAGAGTTACTTATTAAGAATTGTTTAAAAAAGACTTTATAATTATATATGGGTTTGATAGCGAATCTAATGTAGATAATAAAGTATATGGTGCTCCTCCTCAACCATTTTAATATTAAAATTCTATAAAAATAATTTTTAAAACTGTTTTCCTCAAGAAAAATCATTCTTTGACTTCAATAAGTTAAATCAAAGCTAATTTTAGGTTTTAAACTTACAAAAACCAGTCATTTGAATTGAGCCATTGCTACATGATGTTGATGCAATTGACGCCTGGCCTCAGTGTGGGTGGTGGTGCGCCGCCTTCTGAAGTTTTTACCATTGCTGAAGTGCGCTCAGGCTGGCTCCATTAGCCCTCCTAACTCTACTGGGTATTTTATCTCACCTCAGGATTTGGTACACCACCTTGCAAGCTCCTAAGCGGTGCTCTGTAGCCCCTTAAAGCTCCTTAAAGCAACCTGCATTTCAGCCTTTGAGTCAATTATGGGAATCCTTTTCCTTATGCTAGTGCATCCATCATTGAGATGGCTGCAGCATTTCATAAACCTGCCAAATTCATTGGTTTTCACCCCTTCAAGGGATATTTTAACCTTGTCTTCACATCTATAGCCCGTGCAATGGAAGCAGCTAAGCTTCAGTTAATCTTTAAGAAAATTTCAAACACCATCATAAATATTTGACTTCTAATTGAAGCCACTCTTGTGTTTCATTTTGCTGGGTTGCCCTCCCATCTTTCACTGAACGCCTTCACCAAAAAATCATAAAGGTTTTGGCAGTTTATGTTGCTGACCCCGTGCTGCAACTTGTGGTCCCAAGTGCCACAAGTTATCTGGCAGAGCCTCAAGCTTTTGCACTGATCTGCCCTTTCTAAGTGTGACACCCACTTCGAAATTCCCCTATACTGTGATCAGATCTTCCCCTGATCATCATTTTTGGGCGTGCGTTGAAATAGTCGCACCATTTTTCCCTTATGCTTTGAACTTGAACATTCAAAGTGCAAGTGCCCAGGAGTTTCCACTGAGCCGCTTCCACTGCTCCTATCTCCAGAGTCAACCCTGATAATGCCTTGACAATTTTTTTGAATGGGGCTTGATTCTACCTCCCCTAATGTAACCAATGCTGGCGCTGCCCCAAAGTGCTAGACAATCATAATTTGTCAAATCAAAATAACATTGAGCAGATAGCTGCTCAGGTTACAACTAATTTATATTCAACTTTGCACAACCAAATAGTACCCATGACTCATCCAACGCATGTGGCTGACCCAGCGCTGGCTGAATTTAATCCATTTGAGGCTCTCAATGGATTTATGATGCAGATCAGGCTTATGGAATTAAGCCTGAATTTTCCTGGGAGAAATCTTATTTAAATTTCTCCCAATGCAATTACCCACCATCATTTTTACTCTCCAAATGACTTTAAAACTTATAAAATTTAATTAAAATGGCTGTTGAAGCTGCTGCGCCTCAGTCAATACTCTCCTTTGCCAAACTCTCCATGGGGCGATGAAACTTCTTTGTGAGGATGTTAACATCCCTAACTTCCCACAGAATTTACCAGATGTTTCCAAATATGAAATTGATGAGATTGCATTCTCTGAGCTGTGCTTGCATCAACTCAGTAAGACCTTCTCTGTTTAATACTACATATCCCCAAACCCAACAATGCATCAAGTCCTTTACTTATGTGCCTGCACTTATTACATTTGCTGAGCACCAACCTTTTCAATACGTTGAGGCAATGCATACTGATGGCCTCATTGATGAAGAAAGCCAACACCTATAACTTTTTTACCTCATGCTGATGATGCTCTGACATCTAGTTTTGTCTTCTATGGCAGTGGTCCCCAGCCTTTTTGGGCCACAGATGGTTCAATATCAGAAAATATTTTCATGGACTGGCCTTTAAGGTGTGGTGGATAAATACACAAAATAAAATGATACGACCAGCTCAAAAACTGTGTATTTTTTAAATATAATAATAAATGTGAATCCACTGTGCATTCATAAGCAACTTTATTAGCGGCGTCCTCATAACATAGCACCAATAACATAACATGAGTAACATCCTCTCCACCTCCCAACACTCTCTGGTCGCTAAGGTAACGTTTAAACATTCCTTAAAAATATTTAGACTCAGATAATAAATAGAACAGAAATAATTTAAGTTAATTATTCTTTCTCTGTGACCCAGTACCAAATGGCCCACAGACTGGTACCAGTTCATGGCCTGGGGGTTGGGGACCTCTGTGCTATGGTCCACAATTTGAAGCAGGCGGCAGATATAATCCCCAAAGCTTCTCCCATCTGATATAGCCTCCTAGGCTAATAGCTGTTGTGTCACATTGCAATTTTTATTGATAAATAATAATTTCTTTGTTTAGCTTACCACAAATAAAAATTCATGGATGTACCCCCTTTTTGGATTGGTCCCTATTGTATTAAAAAGAACTGTTATTTTCAAAAACTCAGTTTTCTAATCAAGAATATAATGTACTTTTGCTACAGTGATTATCAAGGTTTTCCTTTGTAAGTGTAGAGCTGTCACCTTAGAAGTGTGATGAAATTTTTATTTAGGCAATATAGGTATATCTATCTTTATTTATTTTCATTTGATTCAATAATGGTCTTTTGGCCCAAAAATTAATATTGTTACTAATTTAGATAGTTTTAAACGTTTTATAACATTAAATTTTTAATTAAACCAAATTGGAATAATTGAATTTTCAGCGTTCACTGACCAATAGGATTAAATCAGCACAAAAACCATTTATATGATATATAACGGCAAGAAGGGAGGGTACCCCAGTGGTATAGTATAGACTCAATGACCAGTTCCTCCTGTGTTTAATCACAGTAAATGAACTTTGGGTAGGAGACAATTATGACTGTGTTACGTTGCACACCAATGCCACAAACTGAGATAGAAAATACCAAGGCGGTCTATGGATTTCATGGAATATTAGACCGCTGCATGTGGAGTTTTCCAAAATTTATCCTCCTATCCCATTAATTTGCTTCCCCATTAACTGGTGCGGTATCATCCCCAGGTCAGTCCACATTGATTATAATTTAAAACTAGAAATGAAACGCCAAAATGGCTCATCTAATAAATTCATGATGACTCACCATTTAATAATCCACTGGATAATATACTCCAGGGAACTACATTTTATTTAATTTGCAAAATAACCAATATTGTATGGCAAAATATCTAATAAAATTCACCTCTCATAATTGCTAATGAATTGCTATTTACCAATAAACAATCTAAATCAGCTTCCTGATATTGTATGAATATTGTTATACTCAAACGATGGACTACTGTTCCATGAAATACACCAAAAAACTGTCTGATGAATTTTCTCCTAATAGCTTTCTTTTGATATTTTTGACAAAATAAAAGGCTGAATTTTAAGTTTTAAAAAATTACAAAAATAAGCCGCTCAAATCAAGAAATTGAAAACAGAATGCTGATGTCATCAATGCCTGCTGTCCCAGCTTGTGGTGGTGGTGTGCCACCTTCTGGCGTCCTTCAGCCGCCACTGAAGCGCATCTGGGCTGGCGCTGCTAGTCCTCCCAATGCCACTGGGCGTTACGTCCCACCTTGGGACTTAGCCCACCATCTTGAAAGCTCACATGCGGTGCTCCAGAGCCCTTTGGTGCTCCCTTGGAGCAACTTGCATTTCAGCCTCCAGGTCAAATATGGGAGTTTTTCTTATATGTGAGCACGGCCATCATTGAGATGGCCACACCAGTTTTTAAACCTGCCAGATATATTTTAACTTTTGCCCTTTTAAGGGCTATTTTGACCTCAGATTTTGATCCAAGGCCAATGTGGTGGCAGCATATAAGCTGCCAATCATTTATAAAAATATACTGATTCCCACTGTTCACACACGGCTCCTGGATGAGGACACTTTGGTGGTCCAGTATGCTGGGTTGCCATCATTTCTTTCCCTCAAGCGCCTTCACAACGAACCAATGGATGGTTTTGCCATTTATGGTGCAGACACCATCTTGCAGTTTGTGGCTCCCAATGGGGTGGGTCAGTTAGCAGGGCCTCACACTCTTGCAACAATCCGCCCTTTCCATTGTGACACCCACCTCATGATTCCCTCATGAACTGTGATCAGATTTACACCTGATCACCCTTTTTGAGTGTGTGTCAAAAATGGCCACACCATATGCCCCTTGTGCTTTATATTGAATCAATAAAAGCACAAGTGCCCCACAGCTTCGCCTCTACCATTTCCACCACTACTTCTTCTGGCATCAGGCCAGCTGCTGCCTCACCAAATTTTTTTGAGTGGGAAATGCTCCTCCCACCCCCTACCTCAGCTAATTCTGGCACAGCTTCCAAAACAGCAGCCAACCAAAATTTAGATTTTTTAAAACATTTGTTGGAATTATGGAATCCTGAGCTGATGGCTGAGACAGTTTCAGCTGAGCTGCCATGGTCACCTGTTTGTAGCCAATCAGGTCCGACCCTGCACCAACTCTGGTGGCTGGCCCAGAATTAGCTGATTTAAATCCATTTGAAGCACTCAAATGGATTGAAGATACAAATAGGCCTTACAATGTTAAGCCCAATTTATCCTTGGAGGAATTTTTTGTAAATCCTCCTGATTCACATCCCCACCGTTTTCAATATATAAACGGTTTCCCTGCTTATAAAAATATAAACAAAATGGTGGTAGAAGCAGCAGCTGCTCCCGCCAACACCCTCCTCCACCAACATCCTCATTGGGCAATGAAACACCATGTTGAGGGTATTCCCATCCCAATTTTCCCCCATGATTTAGATAAGGAGGTGAAATACAAAATTAATGAGCTCGCTTTTGGAGTGAGCTATGTCTTCATCAATGCAGCAAAAGCCTCTCTTTTTGACCCCAATTATCCCCAAACCCACCAGCACATTAAAGCTTTAACTTGTGTGCCTGCTCTTATTACTTTTGCTGAGCACCAACTTGCTCAATACATTGAGGCAATGAATACTGCGGCCTCATTAACAAAGAAAACCCACAATTATAACTCTTTATGCCACATGTCGCTGATGCCCCACCCCTATGTTGTCCGCCATGGTCCGCCAGCTAAAGCAGGCTCCAGACAAAAATTTCCCCAAAGCTTCCTCACCTTCTGATATGGCTTCCTAGGCTAATAACTTAGGAACTATACTAAGTTTTTTATATTTCTCATAATCCCTTTTATTGGTTCATTTGCAAATAAAGATGCATGGCGGCTCCCCCTTCTGGGTTGGGCACCTCTACTGCTTAAAATGAATTTTCTCCTGATCATAAGACAGACTAAAGCAATGCCAGAAAACAATCCTTTCTGTTTAATTCCTAATTATCTAAGTTATATGCAGATTATGCACATTAAACTCATCATTTCCCTTTATTCTATAACAATCTTTGTTTTATCACTGCACTATAAATAGTGCTCCCATTTTATTAATTTTTTCATTCTTGATAAAATTATTTTTTGTCATTTTACTTTGCCTAGTTCTAACTAAAGAATTTGCCATCATTTTAAGCGGGGATTTTCTTGCACATATAGCAGAGAGATTCCTTGGCAACGAGTTCCAATTTCATTAAGAGATTACATAGAAAAAAACTTCTTTTAGGAGATTCTCTGGAGTTACTTCAACAAATAATTGTATAGTATTTAAAGTAAATGACCTTCAAAATAAAAAAATTTCAATAGTGGAATCGCTCATTTTTAAATAATGCTTCTAATCTTTTTCCTGTATTGCTTTCAGTAGATAATCTTAAAATTACAACAACAATCCTTTGAGCTCTTGAATAAGCTTCTTCAGCTATTTATTTTAATTTTTCTAACTCTTAAAAACTGTCTCTTATCATTAGATCTTGCTTTACAACTCCTTTATATTCTTATTATAAGTCATTGTAAAAGATAGTGTCTTAGAATTTCTTCTTGTAACTCACGGTGCAATTACAAATATATACAACTTAGGGTAAGCTCCCACTTATTCTTTGAGATAATCAGTATGTAGGCTTTTTTGAAAATAAGTGCTCTCTTATTGTTCATTTTTTCAACTAATTTTTAAAAAATGACGAGGTTCTTATTTTAACCTGTATATTTTTTACTATTTTTTTGTTTGCGCATTACTATGAAACTACTGGACTAATTTAGATGAATATTTCTAATGAAAGAAGATGATCACATGGTGGTCCCAATCCAATTTCATAAGGATTTGTCCAGTATCTGACCAGTACTTTAGTTTTAAAATTTATATATCTTAAGTTTGGAAAAAAGTTTAAAATCCAAGATATGAAATGATGTCATAGTGTGATGAGCCAATAGTATAGTAGATGATTATTAGTATGTTTAGTTTATAATTGTATGAATCATTAGAATTAGAAATAAGATTATAAAGTATTTTAGATGGTCATTGTTAATTTTGGTGTAATGAGCGGGCTCGCCCAATATGCCACAAAGGAATTGGGTAGTAAGAGCATGTTGCTGCCCAAACTAGGGACAGGCCTGCAGAAGTTATCCTAGAACCCTCACGCCATGTCTCATCATTGCCACATATTCCTGCACCACTGTTCCCATGACGCTGCACATCAACAGCAGGGTTTGCCTCCATGAGAGGGCTGAGAATAACGCCAACGCCACTCCAAGCTCATTAGTTGAGCTCATCAATTGGATACATTGATTATTTTAATAAAATAAGAATAAGATTTACATTAGCGAGCAGTTTATTTGAATTTCAATGGATTCTTCTTAGAAGACAAAACTGGGCATTCAGGCCCCAATCATCCCCTATTAAATAGCACTCTGCTTGTCTTCTAATAAGCTCCCTCTCCTACACTACGCTTTCTTGAACACCGTCCAACACATTGCTTGCAAAAACTTCTCATCCCACCTATTATCATCCATGCCATTTGAAACTCTGGCGTCAAATTCTCTCAATTGCATCTCAATCTTGGAACATCGAATCTCTCACCCTTAATCCTACAGCTCCACATCTGACTCACCAATAACTCCAACTCTCTTGAATCATCCTCTGACACTTCTCTCCTAGTCAATGCCCTTCCTATTGAAATAATGTGCGGATTAAGTGCAGCCTGATCCAAAACAATGTGCGGATCAAGTACAGAATGATAAGTTACATCACCCCCTGTGAGGCCCAAAACTCCTGGACCTTCCCCGGGCATTGTGCACAGTCTTCCTTCATCTGCCATGTCGCCTCATCCACTTGGTAATCTTTCCACTTCACCAGCAATTGCTACTGGCCCTCACCCATCTTACATCCAATATCCACTCTACCTCATATTCCTGAACATCCCTTTCCCTAGGGTTTGCCAGTCCTGCTCAATCCAGACCTTTTCCTTTGAATGCCCATAATTGGGAAGATGAATAACTGGATGGGCCTTAGAACCTTCTGGCAATCCCATTCAAAAGCAACATGATCAATAGCTCAAATGATCTTGTATGGGCCCAAAACTTTGGTCCCAGATTGCTTCTTAACCAGAACAGCATAGTTCTTAGCCGCCACCAGTACCCAGTCCCCAGGCCCAAACTCTGGATCTGTTGCTCTTTGTCAATCTGCCTGATGCTTCTGCCAAGCCACTGCTTGCTCCAAATTTCTTCATAGCCTCTTCCCAATAACCGGCATGGTATGCGCCATCTCATCCGTCCCTGACACACTCCACCCATGGATCCCCCATCCAATCTTGAATTTAGACCATGATTCACGAAAAATGGATTCATTCCCATTGATGATTGACAATAATTGTTATAAGCAAATTGGTCCAACCAAACCCATGATACCCAGTCATCCTGCCAATTGGAGATGTAACACCAGATATACTGCTAAAGTATCTGATATACTCTCTCCATCTGTCCGTCTGATTGGAGATGGTACGCCAAGGACTGACCAGGCCTGATTTCCAAATTTCACAGCAAACTTGACCAGAATTTTGAGACAAACTGTGGACCTCGGCCTGAAACAATTCCTCAGGTAATCCATGCCAGAAGAATACTCCATCAATGAAAATTCTTACTGCATCCTTTGCCAAAAAACTCCCTGTACATGGGAAAAACTTGGCATATTTGGTCAAGCTATACATGACCACCATAACCGCATACTTCCCCTGCACCCTTAAAACCTGTTATAAAACCAACGCTAGTCAAACTTCATGGCGCACGTGGTATCTGAAGTGGGTTTAACACCCAATGGAGGTTTCTCAAGGGTTTTGATTTTGCACATACTAGACACTCTCTCACATAATTCCTGACATCCGTCTGCAGGCCCAGCCATAAATAGTCCCACTTCATTAACTCCACTATCTTCTCTGCTCCCAGATGACCTGCCACCGGATGATTATGAGAGACCCAAATTACCTCCCATTGTAACGATGATTTTGGCACCCACATGTGAGAATCGTGGTATACCACCCCACGCCTCTTCATGAAGGACCTATGGCGTCAGTGTGGTTGTCCTTCCACCATCTCAGCTTTTAATTGCCATCCAAATTCTGACCTTCTTTGTTTCTGGTGGGACTTCCTCCCCCAACCCACTCCCCCAACCTCAATCATTGCAAATTGATCTAGTTGGAACATTGTGGCTGTATTAATTTCCTCCAATTTATCCTTCTTGTATGCTAATACTGAATTTCAACCTAACCAGTCTGCTAAAATAATTGTCAAACCAGGCCTGTATTATACTTGATAATTGTATTGGACTAGCTCTACATGCCATCTGGCTTGCCGCTGCTCCATCTTCCTTGGTTCCGAATAATATTCCAACGATCTATGGTCTTCTCAAACAACAAAAGAGTGTCAGGCATAGAGCAGGTGGTGCTTCCATTCCTGAAAGGCCACCACACCACCAGCAGTTTGTTATCTTATATCAGATAATTAGTTTTGGTGGGGATCATCTTGCAGCTACAATAACACAAGAGGTGCTTGAGACTTTCTTCCCCCTCCTGTAGTAACACCGCACTTATGGCATAATTTGAAGCATTGGTTTCTACCACAAATGGCTTCATGGGATCCAGATGGGCCAAGAAAGGCGCTGTAAGTAAATTATCCTTTGATAATTTGAATGCCGCTCCTCTTTTCTTCCCCACATGAACGGAACATTTTGCGTTAGATATGTGAGAGGTAAGGCCATTTGGAATAGATTTATCACAAACCATCATAGGAGTTAAAAGATCAAAAAACCCTGCACCCCCATTATATCAGTAGGGTACTTCCATGCTCGTACCATGTACAGTTTATCTGGATATACTCCTAATCCATTCTGGAACACCACATTGACTAGGAACGTCAATGAAATCTGATTGGAATCATACTTGGAAGGTTATAATCTCAGACCCATCCAGACAATTTCCCAAGAACTTCCTGGACATGTCAGACATGATCATCTTGGGACTGTGATAAAACCATGATATCATCCATATAGGTGGCACAGCATCGACTGATCATTCCTCCAGGAAACATGATCAATCATACACTGAAACACCACCGGGGCATTTCTAAGACCAAATAACATAAAGTGATATTGAAATACCACCAAGTGACACTTAAACGCGGTGTATTTTTGATGTTCCAGTCTCACTAGTAACTGATAGAATGCATCTACAAGATCTATATTTGTAAAAATGGTGCAACTGATAACCATCTGGAGAATATCATTCACCAAAGGCATTGGATATGGATCAGGTTTAGTGATCATTTCAAGACTTTGGAAATCCACGCATGGTCTTAGTTCGCCACTTGCTTTTGGCACCAGTAATACAGGAGACACAACTGGAGACTTGGAAGTCTCATTTAATCCTTTGTCCAATATTGATTTCACATGGCCCTCCAATGCTCCTTTTGCTTGATGTTTAAGAGGGTATACCGGACAGCCCAGGGAAGCACTGACCCCTCCTTAAACTGGAATGAAAATTTAAAAGAACCAGTAGGGAAAAAGGTGGGTTCCTATAGGACCAAATACACCCCACAAAGTCGAAATATTCAGCTGGTAACTCTCCCTCCTGCATTCCACCCATATTTCTTAATCTATTCAGAATATCACTATCAACCACCATCTTCCACCTCATTGGAGGCCTCATATGAGGATTCAAAGTAACTGTATTAAATGGCAAATCAACCTGGGGGTGGAACTGATGCCATCACTGCATCTCCAATACCACAGGATGAGCCAGATTCCTGATTGCACAGAAACTCTCTTTGATCCAAAACAGATTCAGCCAAACAACTATCCAAGGCTCCAAACACCATGGGGGATCCCTCCTCACCATGTCAGCAAACACCACCTCAGGACCCTTCTGCATTCCCAACTGCAGACTTTCCGCCAGGGCGAATTCCACATAGCTTTCCTTGGCCCCTGTATCCACCAGGGCCATCACCTTCCCCTTCTGACCTTCCAAATAATTATCCACTGGAATCAATAACTGAGATTAAAGCAAAGAATTAGATTTAATTTTCAAAGCATTCTTAGATTGCAAATCTGTAGGTAAGATAAGTTTGGGCCCATTATCCTTTCTGGGTCCCTGACCCCATGTTATCCCTGACTCCTCAACGTTTCCCTGGTTAAAACCCTCCATAGACATTTCCAAAATTTCTGGGTGATCCCTGCCACCCTCCCTGACCTCTTAAACCATTGCAGGCAACTGGCCCCTTTCTGGAGATATAAATCCTCCCTCTGGTTTCATGCCAAAGCTAATTTTTTCTCAACCTGTACCACCAACGCAATTTCCTCAGCCAACGTACTCTAAACTTTGGCAGCCGCCATAGCTCCCAACTTATCCGCTTGAAATCCCTGTCAAAACAGTCGCAATGATTGTGAATCTGACACTTGTGCTGTTTTTGTTAAAGCTCAAAAAAGCTGAGCATATTCATCAACCGATCCACGCCCCTGGTTCACATCAACAAAGCTGACCACGCCTCATCCTGCACCTTGTCCGGACAGATGGCCCAATTGATCCAATCTACACACTCATCCATGGAACCTGGAAGGTGACCTTGCTCCTCAATCAGTTCTTGCACCCACTCCGCCTGTCAGATGGTAATGCCTCAACAATTTTTACAATCTGCAGCAATAAAGGGGACTCTCCTCCTGTTTCTTGAGCCAACCACGCCTGAAACCAAACTCATGACACCACATGATAAATTTGATCCAAAGCTTCCATGGCAATGCCGCCTGACCTTTTTTAATTTAGATATTATATGGCTCTCCACCACCTCCATGGGTCTTGCACCCCATACCCAAATCACCTCTCTTATCACGAATATAAATGAGAAACTTACCATAACCACTGCTAAGGCATGACGATACCATTCCTCCCCTTCTGGGGCCATCACCTCTTCTCAGGGCTCCCACAAGACTGACAAAAATGTATTTGATCTTCATCTAATGTAATGGGCGGGCTTTCACAAATATGCCACAAAGGAATTGGGTAGTAAGAGCATGTTACTGCCCAAACTAGGGACAGGCCCGCAGAAGCTTATCCCCAAACCCTCCCACCATGTCTCATCATTTCCACATATTCCCAACCACTGTTTCCAAGATGCTGCACATCAACAGCAGGGTCTGGCTCCATGAGAGGGCTGAGAATGACGCCAACGCCACTCCAAGCTAATTAGTTGAGCTCATCACTTGGATACAATAATATAATTTGAATAAAATTGAATAAAATTTATAATAGCAAGTGGTTTTTGAATTTCCCTGATTCTTCTTAGAAGATGAAACTGGGCATTCAGGCCCCAATCATCCATTAATAAATAGCACATTATAGTCTTCTGATAAGATACCTCTCATATGCTAGGCTTTATCAAACAACGTCCAACACATTGCTTGTAAAGACTTCTCATCCCACCAGATCATCATCCATGCCATTCAAAACTCTGACGTCATATTTGATTGGTTGCATATCAATCTCAGAACGTCAAATCTCTCACCCTCAATCCCACATCTCCTGTCTAACTCATCAACTCTGACTTTCTCAAATCATCCTCTGACACTTCTCTTCTAGTCAAGGCCCTTCCTATCAAAGCAATGTGCAGATTAAGTGCAGCCTAATCTGAAGCATTGTGCGGATCAAGTGTAGCGTGATCCAATAAAATTTAGTATGAGTTTGACTCATCAAATCAAATAAATGCACAGGTTAAACTAAGTATTGCAAATGGCTTTTGTTATTTTTTATATAATTATACCACTTTAAATTAAAGAAGTAAAAACAACCTCTTACACCCATTCACTGTACCTATTAAATCAAACAATATCAAACCGCTTAGCCAACTTGATATATTGTTTATGACCAAAGTCTTATATACCATTTTTACATCTTACAAGTTTTGTTCAGAAAAGACATAGATTTGTCATATGATTTTATTACTTGTAATTACAACATTAAAAATGTTTGTCTCCTTAAAAGTACACCCCCTGCTTGCAACAACCACTCCCATTGTTTCTGCCATTGGTAGAATACTCCCTGGAACTCGTTTTGTGAGATAAAGCATAGTTGTCTTTGCAAGTTCTGTTAAATATAAACACTTTGAAAACGACGTCCTTTCAGGGTGGTTTTCAATTTTGGAAACAGGATTAAGTCCGCGGGGAAAGTCTGGAGAGTATGGAGGGTGAGGAAGGACGGCTATCTCATTATTGGACAATAATTGGCTGAATAGAGGAGATGAGTGGCTTGGTTCATTGTCATGATGTAACCCCCAGCTCTTGTTTTTTCCACAGCTCAAACCTCTTCCAGCGCACATCTTCCTCAAATGCCTTAAATCTTGTATAAAGAACTCCTTGTTAACAGTCTGACCTGTGGCGCAAATTAATGGTAGACTACTCCTCAATAAAAAAATTCAACATTAAATTCAAGTTTGACCAACTCATGCGAACTTTTTAAAATGGGGCAACATTTTAAAATTCATTGTGGCAATTGCGCCTTGATTTTGATGTTGTAGCTATACATTTTATTTTTAGTCTCCTGTTATGATGGTTATTATAAAGTCTTTGTTGGTACTGCATGATCAAGAAGCTCTTGGGCTGATCTTGACACGGTTCTCCTTATGGTCATCAATCAACAGATGTGGCTTGAGTTTTTAAAGAGATGCAATGCATGCCTAGTTTTAATGTCAAAATTTTGTGTCATGACTGATGCTGATGCTGACTTCCTCAGCAACCTCTCACACAATTAAGTGCATCAATGTTTTTTTATTTGTTGACTTCAAAGGTCGCTCTGACCTTGAATCTTAGTAAATAAAGCATTTGCCAATTTTAAATGTTTAATCCACTCATGACACTGAAAACAGCTCATACAGTCTTCTTTATAGGCTTGCTGAAGCAAAGCCCACGTTTCAGTAAAAGTTTTTAGTCTTCAGCAAAATTTCAAATAAATGCTCTGCTCCATAAAATCTTCCATATTTACTTATCACAATGGTGAATGCATGCGTTTACCTTCACAGTTTATTCCACCAACTAAAGCTAGTAGAATGACGCAACAATTGAGGTTAAGTTGCTGAAAGTGGCCATTAGGCGGTATCATATGTTGGAACATTCTCTGTACAGTGGTTGGAGCGATATTTCAAAGTACTGTCTTTATTTAAGTAAACCTCATATGTATAATGTTTATATTAATTTTATAGTTAAAAATATAATATCAGTCCATATTAGTCCTTCTGAATTAAATATATTTTTTTAATCAATTTGGGTTATTTTTAAATAATTTGTTTAGGGAAAATATAGAATAAATGCTTACATATATACAATAACTTTATTAAATATAAGATACTTAAAATAACTTTTTACTAGATGCAGACGTGTCAAATTATAAGTAACTTTAGAATTTATTTATCAGCCATCTAGTTGCTGTTGCTCGTAGTTTTTTTATAGGCCAGTCTAATTAATTGTTTAGGTAACTTCATTATAGCAGTTGACTTCTTTTAAAAGTTTAATGTTAAACAAAATGAGGATACAACATCACTATAGATGAGATGTTTAAGTAAGTTTGAAGGATACTCAGCTGAGGCATATACATACTCTTTAGTTTTTACCATATGGTAAAAGGTTTACCCTTTTTTCTTGATATTTTTCTGTACTTTTGGGATACTGCTGACTATGATGCCCTTATTAAATTTAATATATACAAAATCAAAAATGGCTGAACGTTATATAATTTTCATGGACATGGCTATTATAGTATATGATTTTCCTTTCTATTTTCAAAAAATAACCCAGAACTCACCATGTGAAGGTGGCTGCACTTTGGGTTCCACATGGCTTCTATTCAACCGCCCTGTCAAATGTAGGAACACAGTATAACAAGTATGAAACTAAATGTCATCTTTACTTGGCAGACTACTAAATTTTTTTACATCTTTAAGTGCTTTTACATTGCTGAGATCTTTTTTAGATTAGTTGCATAGCAAGAGCAAGCCACAACACTCCTCAACTAAGCTAGATCTGAATGTATCATTGATGACAATTGGGGTGTATTCAAATTGCACCTTTGTTGTGGATATAGAGTCTTTTTACTTATTGAAGAGGGCACATTGCAAAATATATTCATTGCTTTCTTGAGATTAGATTTATTAAATCACTTCTTTTTCTTGCTGATTGTTTCATGCATTTGTTGTAAGTACTACTTATCTCATCAGCTATCTCGTTCTGCAGGATGTCATTATCACATTCACACATGTTAGATAATCATTGTGAAAGTTCTTCACCAGTCTCATTTATTTTCAAGCTGTGAATCAATGGGAGGCGATGTGCATATTCATCACCAGTCTCATTTGAAAAGCATTGCTAGGGCATGAAAAGATGTGGTGACCATTCTTATGTTGATTCATGTGATAGTAATGTTGTGCACGATTAATTTGAAGTTTCCCTGTTCTGTCTCCTTCAATTATCTATAAATTACTGTATTCTCTCATCTGTGCAAGTCTCTCCACAAGTATGCTGGGAGACTTTTTGTGACAACCGTCTGCCATTATCTACAATCTAATGCAGTTTTATTTTTACTCTTGCATTTTTTTGCAAACAGTTTTTCTTCATATGCACATCACTTTTGTTGGCCGACCCATGTTTTTATGTTAATAAAATTAAACTTAGTCATTACAACTAAAAATATTAAATAGTTTTTTTGGGTAAAAAGGCCAAAAAATGTAAAATGCACTAAAAATATTAAACAACTAATAAAAATGCACCAAAACGTATGAAACAGTTGATAGAAAATGCACTAAAGATGAATTACTCAATTAAAAATATGAATAATCCATAAAAACCTTTCTTTGAAGTTGGCTCCATATTTCAACCTGACTTATAGAATTTTGCTCACAATAAAAATTAGATGTTAAATCTAATTATTGAAAGTGTAAACTCTAAGCAACTAAGAACACACAATGCTGAGCCTATATATTATAAAAAAACTATACTTTTTAGTGCAATTTTTGAAGTCAATTATTTTTATCAACATGACAGTCACAACCATAACAATTGCTCAAATCATGTCAACTAGTTAAAAGATTAGTCTAATTTATAAAAACCTTTTCAGCGACCCTTCTTTTTCCACTTGAAATCACTTTTAAGCAATTTTGAAAAACAAGTCAATTTTCCATCACCACCTCACCGCATCAATTTCCCAATTCATGTCCTTGGACACACCACCTGATGCCCCAGTGTTGGGAAGCGGTTCTCCACCCACTAGCGTTTACCACCCAGCAGGTAAACAAACGTGGATTGGCTCATCTAGTCCACCAAATACATCTGGCCGTTATGTCCCTCCAATAGACCTAGCACTGCACCTTGCTTGAGTCCACCCAACCCGCCCCTACCCCCTATCCCTACCCCAATCCAATATTCGCTTTTGCCTCTATGTCAAGTATGGACGTATCTTCCCGTATGCTAACAAAGTGATACTTGTGCTGGCAATGGCCACCTTTGCACTAACAAGTTTTATTAACTTCTGCCCTTATAAGGGCTATTTTGATATTGAATCCCCCCAAAGAGGATGCAGCCAGTGAAGCAGCTACATCCTTAATATACAAAAAAGCCATTACAACCACCTGGACACATCTTCCAGATGATACCACATTTATGGTGACCTTTGCAAACCTCCCCTCACACCTTCCCCTGAAAACACCTTATGAGGAGTTGATGTCAGGGCTGACCACTTACGTTAAAGACCCATCCTCCAATTCAATATCCCAAGTGGTGCTGAGCGCATCAAGGTACCTCAGGAAATGGCCACCATTAACCCCACCAGCTGAACATGGCCCTGCACATCCCGCCACGTGCCTACATCCCATCCACACCTGACCATATCTTTTGGGCTCACATCAACAACAGCTGCACAGTTTCCCCCTCTGCCATGAACTGAAACATACCAAAAAGGCATGTTGATCCAATTCAAACCCTGCAAATACGGCCAACCCCACCCAGGAGGCTACACCAACAGCGTTTGAGTGGGGATTTTGGCTGCCCCCACACCCCAGGTTGTGCACTCAATGAACCAACAGAAAAATCTAGCAACCCAAAACCAAGTTGGTAAATTTCCAACCATTCCAACAATTGGGAGCAGGTTTAAACCCATATTCAATCCATAAATTTGCCCACCCCAAAACTTACCCAACCACTGCCACCTATCACCAAATCAATCAAAGTCAACCAAAATCCCTGGGACTTATTGGATGAAAAAACTGAATCTGGTGAAATTGTCCCACCTCCAGCTAAACCAGTCAATTTAGAACCTTTTATAAATTCAGACTTTGATGCCCCACTCCCGCCCAAACAATATGTCCCCAAACCCAATGCTATCCCATACCAAAGCGACCACCAGCTTACCAAGGCTGCAGCGGCCTCGCCCAAAAATCGCCATCTTAATGAAACTAAGGCAAAATCCATCACTGAATTTAAAAAAGGGCTGACTCCCCCCTGTTCCCCTCCAATTTTCCTATACTACATAAGAGGAAATCCAACGCCTCTATTAAACTGCCACCATCACTGTAGACCATGTCATTACTCTGGCAGATTATCATCTTCCACGCATGTTTAAATTTTATTTGAGGTAAGCTGACCAACAACGGAAATTACCAATACAAAAATAATAAGTGAACTGAAAACACAAACTAAAAGCCCTAAATGTGTGGCGAGACACCAAAACAAAAGGAAAATAATCTACCAGGTGTAGCAATAGTGAACTACTTATCCCACCATGGCAGAGGGTAGGGGGGATCAGGCGGATTATCAATTTCATCTTCACCATTGAAGAGGCAGATCAAAGCTGAGAGAAAGGGGGTTGGGGCATTCTTAGGATGTGGGTTGAGGTGAAAAAGATAATTGTTATTATCTTTAGTAACAATCTGGGCCTGGAGAAAAGCCTCCAAGAGTTCAGCAACATGGTGTTCAACTTGTATGCGTGCATTGGGAAGTTTAAAAGTTCATAATATTGGCTCTGGTGATACGTATGGTGGGGAAAATTATGCCAGTGCAGCCACATGCTTGACAGCGGAGGTGGCAGTTTCATGTAAACATTTGATTTCCATTCTTGCATCATCAGGTAAATCAGCTGGGAATTCCACTAAATGTAGACCTTCTTTGAATTCAGCAACCAAGAGTGCCATGGCTTCTCAGAGATGGCAACTATCATGAGAGGCCACCACAACCTAAGCAAGTTGATGGTCGCTCAAGAATGGGGTAGCAGTGGGTTTAGGATATATTTTTTGGAAAGGAATGGGTCATCAAAGTCTGGAGGCAAATATGGTTCTAAATTAATTGAAGTCCAGAGGTGGGATAATTTCCCCATATTCAGTTGTTTCATCCAATAAGTCCCATGGATTTTGGTTGAATAGAATTGATTTGGAGAGTTGTGACTTTGGTTGGGTAAGTTTTAGGGCAAAAAATTGGTTGAATTGAATTTGGGTCCAAACCTGCTCCTGATTGGGTATACTTTGCTGAAATTTGGCCAGATTGGGCTTTTGTCACAAATGTTTGCTGAGTTTTTAAATGGTCAGATGGAGGGGGTGGGAGATGCCAAAATCCCCATTCAAATGCTGTTTGTTTGGCCTTACATCTGGGCTTAGCTGTTTACACATTATTAAATTGTGGCGACAGGCCTTTTTTGAGTGGTCCAACTCATGGAAGAGAGGGCAAACTGTGCGGCTGTTATCAGTGTGAGCCCAAAAGAAGTGATCCGGTGCAGATGGGATATAGGCACATGGTGGGATATGCTGGGCTATGTTTGGCTGGTGGGGGTAATAGTGGCCATTGCCATGGTGCCACTAATTGTTCATCATCGCTCAGGACAAGGAAGTGGAGGATGGGGTCTGTGCCATACTTGGACAGCCCTGTCATCAATTCTTCATAAATTGTTTGAGGGGGAAGGTGGGAAGGAAGGTTTGCAAAGGTTACCACAAATGTGGTATCACTGGGGAGGCGTGTACGGGAGGTGAAATGGGTGTGTTTTTATAAAATTAATGGCGTAGCTGCTGCAGCGGCTGCATCTTCTTAAGTGGGAAGCCTATATCAAAATAGCCCTTGTAAGGGCGGAAGTTGATAAACCCAGCTGGTGCAAACGTGGCTGTTGCCAGCTCAATTATCGCTTTGTCAGCATATGGGAAGAGATACAATATTTGACATG
Organism: Massospora cicadina; assembly: GCA_022478985.1. Taxonomy (NCBI): domain Eukaryota; kingdom Fungi; phylum Entomophthoromycota; class Entomophthoromycetes; order Entomophthorales; family Entomophthoraceae; genus Massospora; species Massospora cicadina. Next base: position 83,612 of record JAKSZP010013200.1, read on the forward strand.
GAGGCAAAAGAAAATATTTGATTGGGGTAGGGCTAGGGGGTGGGGGCTGGTTGGGTGGACTCGCGCTAAGTGTAATAATAAGTCACTTGGAGGACAAATTGGCCCAATGTATTAGGCGGGCTGGATGAGTTGGTTTGCACGCGTTTGCCTGCTGGGCGGAAAATGCTAGCAGATGGAGCGCCGCTGCCCCACAATGGGGCAGCAGGTGGCGGATCTGTTGACATAAATAAAACTGATGCAGTGTAGGTGGCGATGGAAAATCAATGGTTACTTTTAATAAATTTGCTCACAGTGATGTCAAGCGGCATATTCCACACATATCACCAGAGCAAAAATTGCAAAATTAGCCCAACTTCCCAATGCCCACATACAAGCCATAAATTCCATGTTGCCAAACTTATAAAGTCCTTTGTCCAAGCCAAAATTAACATGCTCAACTGCTATATCACCTCAATTCTCATCCTGCGTATGCCCCACCCCTTACTATCAGCATTGATCCACTTTTTTAATGCTAATACTGGGGATGATGATTATGATCCGCCTGATCCCCCCTCTCCCTCCGCCATGGTGGGATAAGCAGCTCGCCTCAGTGCCACCTGGTAGGTTGTTTTCTCATAACTTTTGTGTTTCCTGTTGCTCGTTTAGGGCGGTTGGTACATGTTTTGGTTGATTTAGTTTTGGAGTTTCTGTTTTGGTATTGTCCGCCCCCTGGTCAGCTTGCATCAGTTAAATAAAAAATATATAAACCTTTACATCCCTCAAGTAGAATTTTTTATAGCTAAGACGCAGGCAGCTGTCAGCAGTAATTTAGTATTTATCTTATCAACTTTATGGAACGCATTCAGGCTGGCTGTTACTATACACCAAAGCAAAGACTGGCTCAAGAAGTCCCATGCACACACTACCACACACTCATCCACATATAGACTCATGCATGCAACACTGCAAATAAGAGCATCTATGAAATGAAAAATCATACAAGATACCACACCAAAAGTAATCACAATCAACAAACAAAACTGAAAAAAACAGAGATATTAACAACCAGTACACTAAGAGACTGCACTGAACTAAGCTTCACTTTTTATGGCGTCTAAAACATAAAATAGAAATAGATAGAAACACAATTACTACATATTGTTAGCTCACATATGCACACATACATAACACAATACAGTTAGTATATAATGGCGAGCACTGATCATACTTTGTGGAACATGTAAGATAGCATTACTGTAATAAAGGAACTATACATCAACACTTGGTAAAGGCTCAGATACAACTTAACACAAATTAAATATAGATTGAAATCTATTGTAATTTGCCTTAAGAATACATATAGATTAAATGACAATGTAAGTTAAAAATTATAAATTCAGTTTTTTTAAAGAACTTAGTTAGTGTTTCATGCAGTCTCCTGGATAGATTTTTAACAAAAAGCTTATTTATATATGCATGGCACTGTGTGTTCTTAGTTGCTTACAGTTTACACTTGGACCTAATCCAATATATGCCTAAATTGTTTATGTGAGCAAAATTCTATAAGTCAGTTTGTGTATGGCGCCAACTTCAAAAAGTTTATTATTGTTATTTATACTTTTTATTAAGAATTTTTTTCATATTTTTAGCACATTTTTAATGATTATTTCAAACTTTTGGTGAAATTTTAATCTATTTCATTTCATACTTTTTAATGCATGTTTGATCTCGATTCTTTTTTTCCCAAAAAAGTTTTTTTTAACATTACTTGAAGAATTTTTGTGGAAATAAAATCTTAATTTAATAACCTCTCTTTAAATTATAGTTTCTTCTGAGATAGTCTTCTGGAACTATTTTCTTATTTCACATAGATAGCCTTATACTAAGGTATTAATTTAGTTGTTTTCAGATCCACATTTTAAATTATAGCCTATTTTGTCAATAATTTTGCACCAATAGAGAGACATTATAGCTCACTTAATCCATCAACTAATTTACTATCTGACTCAAAGTTTTTCTTATCCTTTATTTTTATTTATCGTTTTTTAATTCAATGGTAGCTAGGTTTATAGTCTCAGCATGCAAGATTTTAGTTTTTATAACTTTTTAATTTCTGACAAACAACTATCTAATTAACACATAGTGTCTGAAAACAACCACTCCATTTGTACACAGTCAGTCACACATATCCATACTTATTAGATAAAACGTTTATGATTCTAAAGTTCCTGAGTTTAGTCTATGCTACATAGTCTGGTATTTATATAAGCCATATAACTAATCTTTGTATCTTTTCAATAAACAGATGGCACCATTCAAGACCCTTATTGTTGAGTAGCTGTCTGGATCTAATCATTAGGTAACTTAATAGTAAAATAACAATATCAATTCATGCTTAATTTAATTTTAATTATATTGAAGATATCAGTGATTATGAACTAAAAATATCCTAGAACTCTCTTTCTGCTCAGCATAACTTTCTGAGAAAATTATACGTATATAAAAGTAAATATCAATTATAAGCCTTATTCGCTCCAATGTTCTCAGATTCCCCGCTGGCTGCCCCAGTGTGGGGCAGCAGCAGAACTCCAACTGCCATTTTACGTCTGACAGGAAAACGCACTCAGACTGGCTCGCCAAGTCATACCAAACCCTGTGATGTATATTCCACCCAAGGATCTTGATGCCCACCTTGCTTGAACCTAAGCAGTGCCACATTGCCCCCCTGGTGCTCCCCTGGAGCAACATGCATTTTGACCTTAGGGTCAATTATGTGAAACTTTTCCCCTACCATGACCAAGCCATTATTGAAATGGCTCAGGTGGTGATGCATCCTGCCAGCTTTATTAACTTCCACCCCTATAAGGGGTACTTTGATCTCAGCTTCACCTGTGAAGCCAATGCTGCCACTGCATTAACTGTGCCTCTGGTTTTCCAGGGTACCCCTCTCCCCACAATTCAGACCCAGCTCAAAGCTGATACACTTTGGTGGTTCAGTTTTCTGGTTTGCCCACCCACCTCCCCCCTGCGGTGCTCCAACAGGAGCTGATGGAAGGTTTGGCAGCCTATGGCTCCAACCCCATCGTGCAATTTGTGGTCCCAAATGGGGCCACACACCTCGCTGGGCCTTGGGTATATGCCACAATCAGCCCTGAATCAAATTAAAATTGCCCTGTTGATTCCAACTCGCGCCATTATCCCCTCTGCCCCTGACCATCCATTCTGGGCCCACATCGAGGGTGGATGGACAATCTGTCCATCCTGTTTCAAGTTGGACCACTAAAAATGCAAGTGCCCATCCATAGCTGCTTGCGACAGCTTGGATTTTTTATCTACCAGCTTCCAATCCGCTACCCACCCATGCCAGCTTCAGTATGAAATACAATCCTACCTCCCCCAAAGCCTGTTGCTGCAGCTGTGCCAACAACCACCAATCAGCCTCCACCTCGCCCCAGTGCCACAAATGCTACATCCAATCAATCACAGTATTGGACCCCAGTTCCATCCCATGCATCCTCCAATGAGCCAACTAAACCTCAGGAATATGCTGACTCCCCAATATAATTAAACCAAAATCAATGGGATCTATTGGCTGAAATTGATGAGTCCAGAAAAAATTGAAGACTTAAATATGCAAAACGAGCAGTTTGTGTTTATTGACCAAGATGATGAGCTACCCCCTCATTTATACGCCCCCAGAAAAATGCCAAAACGTTCTGTGGCAACCATCAGCTGGCTGTTGAAGCAACGTCTAAGCCAGATTGTTGTCCGCTCCACAAAGCTGCTGCCAAATCAGTGGCAATTATCGCAGGAGGAATCCCTCCTCTCATTATTCCCTACAAAGCCAATAAGTTCCAAAAAATATGATTAAAGCCCACAAAGGCGCCAACAACGCCATCCAGCACGTGGCAGTGGTAGCGCGAAATCTCAAATCAAAGATTACCCATACAATATTGCCACATTTGTAAAGCTACCTGACGCATGTATGAAAGCAGAACTAGCTTTGGCTAGATACGTTATAACTCTTATGTATAACAGCTGTAATCCTACCACCCCAATCATTGTAAATAAATTTCCGCATCCAACTGATGCTTTGACGCCCCTGCTTTCCGCCGTAGCCTGTGCCCTGTATTGGGATGAAGATGCTGCCAAGAACGAGCCCCTTGATTCCGCCTCCCCTTCCACAATGATGGGATATGTGGTTCCCGCTGTCCAACCTGGTTGATTGAGTTCATGTTATGTGTGTCAAACACTCATTTTGGGCGGTTTGTTCATTTTATTTGATGAGGATTTATTTTTAGGCTTTAATTTTTGGTAAAGTCTATCCTATGGTCGGCTTACCTCATTTAAATAAAAATGAATTACAAATATCATAAGTATATTTGAAGCTTGGGATCTGCAGCCCAACATTTTCAGTTAATAATATTTGACTAGATGACACGGACCTGGAGACTTTGTTGGTTAATTTTGACTTAATAATAGTCAACTTAATGACATGGGCTCATGGGCTTTGTTGGCTATGTCAAAAAAAGTTTCTATATTATCTGGGTTTTCAATCAAATAAGCTACTAATTAGTGGCATGAACTGTCTTGGTATGTGCTACCATTATTCAAAAGGAGTGACAGTTTAGAATCTTTAAGATGATTTGAGAAAACGCTGTCTTGAAATAATTGTCAGTAAGACACTGACCATGAGGCCTAGCGGAGTTACCACAGAGCCTAATGGTTTGTAGACCCTCTGAGGTCTTCATTGTGATCCACTAGTTAAGTGGCGATTTGAGGCGAGTGTCATGGGTAATGTGTGGTTAAAATCCAACCTTATAAATTTTCCCTAGTTTTATACCAATAAAATAATGATCTTTTGGCAAAATTTGTTTATAGTTTAATATACAAGCTTTTTGTCTTTAATACTTTTTGTTATATTAAGCTTAAGAATTACTTGGGATCAGGAAGATCAGGGCAGTGAGCCGTTGTACAAGTAAAAGACAGGAGGGTACAGCCTTGAAGTGTTACTAAGGAGTTTATATCTTAATTACTGTCACTGACTGGTCTATTATCTCCATAAAATAGGCGCTCAAAGCTCCGATTTAACTTAGAAGAACCAGACTATTTGAAGTAGGCCAAACTTCAACACTTATAAAACTAAAACTCACTATAAAGTTATATTTTTTTTTAGTACTAGATGGTCCCACTATAAAGTTATATTTTATTATTCTTAGGTAATGTGATATAAAATAAAAGTTTTCCAGTATAGGTCTATTATCATTTCTTTTTCAATTACTTTTACCAACCATCTGCTTATCTAGTATTTATCTAATGATTATTTTCAATTAATAGCTAGATATAGTACAAACAATTGGTATAAGTACTCCAGAATGTGGCCTACAACACAGTATGGAATTGCTTATATAGTATTAAATTAATTTTGGTGATTTTGCCTCAGTGCCATTAATTATTAATAGTAAAATGGCCGAATAAATTATTAAATCCAATAGTGAAATTTCTGCTGCAACTTCATTTAATCCCAATAGTCTATCTTATCCCCCATGCTGGCTTAAATCACTTGTTAATAGGGTCCCTATTTGTAGTTTGGCCATCCAGTGTATCTCAGTTACAACGTGCATAAATTCTTATTCTGGAATATGCCTCAAGCACTATACACTTGCTTTATTAGCCTAATTTAAATATTACGTCTGTAGTTTGCTAATCTTAAGTGCTGATTAGCAATTATAAAATGCACCAATTAAAAATCTGGTAGAGAGAGAATATCTGAGTGATATTGACATCTGTAAAGGGGTCTTTATTCCCAAGTAGCTAACTTTAGTCTTGATAAGTTAAGTAGAACGTTAAGAGAGCCACTGGCAGTATTAGATAATACAGTGTGCTCAATTATTGTTATAAATGAAAACCTTTTTTTAAAATAGGTTTAACTAGTTATTTTTTAACCTAGGTTGCTGTCATCAATCAGTAACTGCTTTGTTGTGCGCATTGACCTATAAACCTGAAATATGACGCCCCAGCGCCGGTTTCAACATTTGGTTCTCATTACAGGGCCCGCACCTTGGCCCTAAAGAAATTTTTTATATGTATTTTGATAACCCAGTTGAGGACTATCCCAAGGTGGAGGTAGTGAGACCTATGAAACTAAAGTGGCCGCCCATTCATCCTGGCAAAATTATTTGCAAAAGTTTCAATTACAAGTGGACTTGATTTCTCACATTGACCAACTGGCTGGAATTATAATTGGACATGATTGCTGATAAAAGTGATGGTCAAGAATATAAATGTTTATCAACGCCACGTTGATGACCAAAAACAAATATGGATGGAGCAGTTCATTCAATACTGATTTGTACTAGGAACTTAATTATCTGTATATGGAACTGAAAGCTCAAAGCCAAAAAAGTAAAGTCACTTGTGTTGAGAACATAATCTTTAAAGTGGACTTTTAGGCTGGTAAGCAAACAATAGTTAATATGGCGACCCCAATTTTGACAAAACGCCGCCATTTATCTGAGATGGAAAGTAATATGAGGTAGAGATGTATGATGGTTCGTTAAGTGCCTATAGGATCATGTTGTTTTGGAAATACTTCCAACGGAACACGATAGTGAAGGCAATGAAACACCATCTACATGTGACCTGCATCCTGTTTTTACATCTATTCTGGTCGAAGGAACATCTGCACATCCTGACTCTATGGTGGCTTAAGCATGTTACTCCCATTCTTAATTTTAGTGACTTGGAAGTCAGACGAGGACAATGAAGGCCCTTGGACCCTTCAGCCAATAAAACTCAATTTCAGGTGAACCCTGTATTTTGATGAAAACCATTAAGAATAAAAATGTGCACAATCTACTTGATCTTTTTGAAATTAATATTGACTGAGGGTCCTAAATTGCTAATTTGGCAGCAGTAATTAAAATATCTGGACTCTGAAAGTCAGGAGTCGCTTATGCCAAAACTAAAGAAGGCTGTTGTGTCCTAAAATAACGCCAAGGACCTTCTTATCAAAGAGTTTAGTGGAGCATAAAGGACGAACACATTAGTTATAGAATTCCTTAATATTTTTTTAAACAAAGATGAATATCTAAAAGTTTATGCCAAGCATTTTTATTTGGAGGCGCAGACATTATCTGAGGCTAACGTGATAAGTAATTTTGATGCCCAACTTGTTCTTTTCCATGCATGTAAGCCCTAAAAGGAAATAAATTGAGTTTAATATCAGTGTAAATAAAGAATGATAGTAAACAGATGGTGAATTATCTCCACTGATGCCGCCACTTTCTGAGGCGCCTAATAAAGCTATTGGGAGTCTTAAGACCCCAAACTAGGGACATATCCCTGAAGACAAGATAATTTAGCCTTTTATGGCCCTCATCTTACAGTCAAGATATTAATCAAATTACATGTTACCTTTTTAAACTCTTGAGGCTTTTTTCAGATCACTGTCCTAAGCTGGTTGCTAAGCCCAAGGTTCATTTGTTGACCCCCATGAATGAGGGGACTTAGAAAAAGTACAGGCAGAGTAGAACTATAATTTTTTACTTCAGCCGCCTTACAAAAATGCCTGGTAGAACAAATCCCCATAACTACGTTCTGCTAAGCAGATATCTGTTGAGGCTGACCCACCTCTAGCTGTTCAACTGTTTTATGCAGATGATAAGAAGCAGTTACCATCCTATTACCAAAAAAGGAGCCACTGAGTTGGTTCCAGAAGCCATAGTGAAGCTTTATGTTAAACAGTTAAGACAACAAGAGCTTTCAGTTTTTCTTGGTGACGTCCTCAAATTAAACAGAGTCCACGAGGCTAACTCCTTGAATGTTGAAATATAGCCCTCAGCTAGGCATGGAATTCGGACTACATCAAGCTAATGAGACACTCTCAATGTCCTAACAATAAATCCACTGGATGCTTGTTTTTCAGAATGTGCCTATATTTATGTTATAAATAAGCTCAAAGTCTGCTCAATTGTTGGGAGCGGGGCACTAATTAACATTGTGTCCAATAAGCTGGTAGAGAGACTGGGTCTAGCCCCAGACCTAGATTTTTGGAAAATCTATAGTACTGGGGCCCTAGATCCAACTTCTGAATAAGCATAAATTACATTGCCAATGCAGTTCGGACACTGGAAATATCTGTTACTAAAATTGTTTTCCTAAACAAGATTACGTCTTTCTCATTGGTACCTTAATTGTGAGGAAGTATGGATTCAAAGAGATTTTGAGTAAAAGACCTAAAGTTACTGAGACAATTATGTTTAACTACCTTATAAAAGAATAACAAGGCCCCAACGCCTCAGAAGCAGGGGGTTTGTTAACCTCATGTACAAGGATGCATAGTACCAGTTGGTTATCAGTGGCTGCATGGTCATACCCAGCAATTGCCTAAACAGGTTGTGGAATCTAAGTGTATTATGTTACGCACTAATCATAGCCTAACCATTCTTTCAGGCCATCAGAGCATAGTGGGAACTGAAATTACCTTAATGATCACCAGGGATTATATGGTGAGATTGTCACCCCATTTTGTTTTATCAAATATGGAACCTGTTGCTGAGCCTGGATTTTTATGGACCATGATGGAATCCAGGTACTTTTAACTGAATGTACCCTTCTTCTGTTCAGTAAAAGCGACATCAAATCATTGTTTTATATGATTTATCCATTAAAGAACTAGCAAGTATCCTTGATTTTTGTAATCTAGATAAACTTGGGCTCAAAGGTAATGGGTGCCAACTTGTATGTTTCTTTGGTACCTCGAGATTGCCTTTCCAAGTTGAATGAAGAAGAGAGGGACCAAGCTCTGTCCCTATTTATGAAAATTAAATGGTATTTATTCCAAAGACGACTATGATTTGAGGAGTCACATGATGTGTTATACCAGAATGATACTGTTAATCATCTGCCAATTTGCTTCTGTTTTATTAGGATTTAAAGGCTATGGATGGAGTCATAGATTACAAAATCAACCAACTTGTACATAAGGGGATTTTAGTGCCATACAAGATTCCTTGGGCCTCCTATGTGTTGGTTATTAAAAAGGAGGATGTATTAAATCAAGTGGTAATAGACTACCAAAAGTAAAACTATATTACCAAGAAAAAATCATATCCTTTACCCCATGCTGACAATACACTAGACTACTTGGGAAGAGTACAATAATTGACCGCAATGGAAGTAATCTCTGGAGACTGGCTAATTGAGCTATCAGAGGTGGAACAAGAGAAGTGCGCTATGATTGCCACTCAGGGGCTATTTTAAACCACTAGAATGTTGCTTGAGCTGTGTATGCCCAGATAATATTTCAGCATGCTTTAGATAACATATTATGTGGATCTTCTAAATCTCCTGTGTGTTTTTGTTTCTAGAAGACATAAATATTTTTCCAGAACGTTTATGGAGCTTCTGCAGCACTTAGAGAAGGTTTACCACTGCAAGGCCCAGGCCAATCTAAAAATCAAACCACATAAGTGCATTTTTGTAAATAACTTGAGTATCTCTGTTTTGCCATTGACAAACAAGGCTTACAACTCAGACTGCTAAAATGAAGGCTTTTGTAAAAATGCTACAGCCAAGTAGCAAGCGTGATATTTGTGTTTTTTGGTAATAAACAGCTTCTTTCACTGTTTTGCATAGAATTTCATTATAGTAGGTGAACTTTTTTTAAACTAAAGACTGTGTACCATTCAAATGGATGGGAAACTGTCAGCTGGCCTTTGACCAGTTAAGGATTTGCCTCACCGGAGCGCCAATGATGCTTTACCTGAACTTTGATAACCTTTTATTCTTCAGAACGATGCCTCTCTCACTGCTGTAGGGGCAGTGTTATCCCAACTCAATTTTGATGGAGTAGACTATCCCATGGCTTACTGCAGCCAGGCACTTGATGTGCACAAATGTAATTATACCATTACAGAAAAAGAGTGTCTCACCATCATCTTACAATTTTAAACAGTTTCAAGCTTAAATCCAGGGTGGATACTTTAATGTTGCGATTGGCCATACCTCTCTGCACTGGTTGCAGAATCTGAGAGCCAGAAGGACAGTTGGTTCGCTGGGCGCTAAAAAACAAGCTTACAACTTTGACATTTAACACCACCCCAGCGTTAAACATAAGAATGATGATGGTCTCTCTCACCTTACCACTGAAGACTTAATAAATCATTGAACTGATTATTTGTTTGATAAGATAATGACTTGACAATATGGAACTAAACCTGAAGAGGTTCAATGTACACTAGATAAAGTGATGAAGGATACTTTTGTGGGGAATTTAAAGCTGTTTAGGAATGTTAATGAGCAACTATTTTTATTTTCTAGGACTATCAAGAAGAAAGATTTGGTTATTGCCACTAATAAGGTGAAAGGAAATAATCAATATAAGAAGATGCTCAAACAATTATAAATACATTATTATTGAGATTCCTTGTTGTTTGATATTCATAGGATTCTCAGCTGCTGCTAAGAATGCCAAGCAGAAGCACCCTACTAGAAGGCCACTTAACATCAATCAGTCAAACCCAGTTTTACTTAGCACACTGTAACTATTAACGTTGTGGGACCCTTGACCAATACTACTGGTCAGTTAAATTATATAATCGTAGCTATTGATCACTTCACCAATTAGGTGGAGGGCAAAGTGGTCAGAATTTTAGGGTACATAACTAATGGCGAATTTAATTTGGAAGATATTATTTATTGGCACAAATACCCTATGTTTTTATTGAAAGACAATGGGACTTATTTTACATCAAAAATGATCAAAAGCTTAACAATTAGATGGGATAAGAGGATTATTACAGCCCTATTACCCTGAGACCAAAGGCACCATCAAATTGTGAACTGTATTCTCATTGGGATTTTATGTAAGTTTGGCCACAGGCAAAGCGTCCAGGTAGAACCTTTTCCTGCCTTCTGCTGTATTTGCATATAACATCACTTACCAATTGGCCATGAGGCAATACTTTTTTTCATTACTTTATGGGAAGAATCCCACGTGTTCCCACTTTTGTACTCATGCGTTAAAGAAAAAAGCATGATTTTTAGAAGATACCTTGATAAACTTACATGAACCTTAATTTAGCTACAAAGCACTGCCTAATCCAGCACACTGGCTCAGGAAGTCAAGGCTAGAGCACATGATAACAAAGACCTCCAGACCTAACCTATCTTGGTGTAGGGGAAATGGTTCTGTTATAATGACAAAGTGTCCTTGAAAAGCCTAGCAAACTAGAGTATATCTTGAAAGGGCCCTTCAAGGTCTTTGAGAAGACATCTACAGATTCCTACAATATGAATGATCCCACTAAGGGCTGTCTCATTAATCAAGTGCAAGATAAATTTCTTCAAAAGTACTACCACACTCCAGATTTACGGCCACAATTTTCTCAATAGCTTGCCTGACCCACATTCACGTTTTTTACCTGATGTTTGATCAAGTGTAGAAAATATTGCAATTGATTTTCTCAACTGTTGCGGTTTAGTCTAACCAACCATTCCAATTTTTTACTTTATTTTCCTCTGTAATTTGGATTAATGTTTTAATTCCTTGGGCATTGATGCTGCGTTTAATCTGTTGAATTCAATGATAAAGATTGCCTTAGTGCTGTTTTTAATCCACTGAATTAAGTTACAATTTACTACCTTGCCTATGTGCCTACATATTTTATATATAGCTAAATAGCTACCAGGAATCATATCCTTACCACCCCCTCTGGCAATATCTCCTGAATCCCTTACTAACAATTTATTAGGCTTTATGGCGTCATAGCTTTAAATCCCTTTTTTAAAAAATTCTATTTTCTCCTTTGGCCTGCTTTAATAAAAACAATCCTTATAGTTTTATCATTTTATTTTAAGCTAAAGAGCACTACCAACTTAAAGAACAACTATGCAGTTCTTGGCAATCTTGTGTATAGTTTAAAATGATGGAAATGGAAATTAAGGGGATTTTTTCCTTTTTTATAGCTAATTTTAGGCTGTTTAATTAAAAACATTTAGCAATATAATTTATCCTCTGGTTTTAAGGCTTCTGTCTTCTTACAATTTCCCTTGTTTTTATACAAAAGTAGTTGACCTGTGCAGTTGTAGTCGAGCCTCCACGCTTATCACAACATTTGGTGCTCACTACAGGGTACAATTTTTAATACTTTGTTTCCATTTAACAAAACTTAAAAATACAATACTGAAGTAATGACTGTTGAATCGACCTGCCATATATTCCATTATGATGAACCCAATTGTGGGGAGGGTCCATCAAGTACTAGTCACATGTCCAAATTTGCAGAAGCATTATTCAAAATTTATTAGCATAAGAAACAATTCAAGCTATCAATGAAAATATTTCAGGAGACGTGAAATCTGCGCCTCCCTTGTCCAGTTTCAGGGCCAAGAAATTACTGTTTAAAATTCTAGATTAACTGGTCTATTCAGAAGAAGGACAAAGCTGAAAAAAAATTTGCAGTTGACTAGCAACACTTACTAGTGTATTAAAGCAACGCCACCAATGTCTTAGGCATGCCACTCATAAGTAGATAAACGCGCATTGCCATCTAAATTATCAGCTTCTAATTTTGATAATTCTGTGGATGAAGTTGGGGCTATGGTGCCCAACGTATTCACTGCTGCACCTTATCAGATGCTACAGCCAGCCCTGCCAAGGCAGCCGTTGCTCCTGTAAACTCTGACCCTCATGTTACATCAGTGCCTTCTCCTTCAGTTAACCCTGTCAACTTGCCCAAGTTTGATAAGCATCAAAATGTCCATAAAATATGGATCTTTGAGATTAAGATGGGGAACACCAATGTTCATACTAAACTGGATACTATGATGAGTTTACTGGATCCCTATAGCCAATTGTTGTTTACCAAAAATTAACAATCTCAGCATGTCATATTAATTAAAGAATATAAATGATAGATTTTTTGGAGCAGAACGGATAATAGGACGGAAAACCGCCTTCCTATCCACTAAATTTAAAGTTGGCAAGAAAGTTTTTTCCCTTAAGGATCAATTCAAGTATTAGGCTCAGGTTTTATATGAGGCCCAAGTTCTGAGTCATTACAACACTCATATTGCTTTCTGCAACGCCTTTGAGCCTCACATCAAATTGTACTAACCATGTTACTCGTTCTGATTACAAATACCACCATCACTGAAATGATAAATTACCTCCAGATTGACCCTTACTTTTGGCGCTCCTAGTATCAAGTACTCCAAAAAAGTCAAATATGCATTTACTGACTGCGACCACTGACCAGGATTTGGGAAAAGTTTGGGTGGAGTAGAGATGAGATATTCTAAATCTGTTGAAAGTTCAAAAATCTCAGCTAATGACCTAACCCTAACAGAACGCTGCATTGCTGCTGAAATGTTCCTTAAATATAATGATGTTGCTATGGCTTCACTGCCACCAGTGAACAATGATTTATCTAATCTTTTGAATCAAGCAGATACACTTAACATGTGCACGCTTAAAGGCCTTGATAAACAAGTTGAGGGGCCTTATGTTGATATTAGCATGTATAATAAGCAAGTTTGGGCAATTGTGTACAGTGAAGCCCATATTAACATCACTTCTCAAAGCTTATGAAAAGATTGGAGATTTAACAAAATATCAACCATTTCAAAAATATGGAACTGAGAGACCAACAACACAACCTCCATAAAAGCATATATTTCCTTACCATTGTGGTTTAGCACTAAAGTATTGTCTGCTCTCATCATCATTTTACCTCATGAGAATTATGAGTTTCTTATTAGAACTTCCATTATGAGTAATTATGGGATGAAAGCCAAATTTTGAAGACATTACTCTAGAAGTAGGAGGACAACATGTCCCCCTGTATTACAATTGGGAATTCTCCGATGATGAACTTGGGCTGGTGGGCTCAAATAGGAGCACTCAAATGATTCTGATGAGATTGAGTTATCAACAGTGAATGAAGATATGGCGGATTTCTCAACAAATATCAATCAGGGACTAGTTGCCAATGTGAATACTGTGCCTATGTGGCTTCCAGTGCTAGAAGAGGCTGATTCTGTTACTCAGGTTGATGCCACCTCTCAAAATTCCTTAATTGTGAATGTTGAGTCTAATGAGAGAATTTTTCCCATTAAATATCGTAATTATGGCCAAAGTCTTGTAATTTGCCTCACAGAGTTTGAAGTCCGGTGGTATTCCTCTATGAGCTAGACAAAAAGTATAAAATTAACCAGAACATCAGACTCTCATTGGGACCAATATTACTCTACAAATTATTGAAGGGATGTATGGTAAGTTCCTTCCGCCACCCCACCAATCTAAAAAGGTCTTACTGTCACCTATGGGGCCATTTTTCTCTGCGCCAAGGAAAAATTAAGGTGTCATTGGAGAACACCTAATCTTGCTTAGTGCACATTCAGAAGCATAAATAATCACTTACTTTTATGTGCTGCATTGGTTAGCAGCCTCCTCTTAGTAGTTACCATCTAGTTCCTGCTTATTTCTGCACTGGAATATTTGGTCAAGTTGGGCAAGTGTTGCATTTGGTTTGACCAACCATTTCAATATTTTTTTTATTTTAATATGTATTTTAGTATTTGGTATAGATTCCTTGGATCAGACACCAAGATTAATCTGTTGAATTCAATGACAGTGGATTGCCTCAACACTGCTGTTAATCCCTCAAATTAAGTTACAGCATATTACCTTACCTACATGCCTATACTTTTATATGTAGCTAATAGCTATCAGGAAGGGGATGCTGGAATAGTGGGAGTGGCGTCCCACTATCACCCCTCACAACGCAGGTTCAAATACCGTCATGACAGAAATTGTATTTCTGTGCCAAGAGGATAGCAATTAATGTTAATTCGTACACCATGCCTCAGTTTGACTAAGAGAAATAGTGAAGTTAAATCATGTAATCCTGGTCTAGCAGAACACGTCCAGGAAGGGATAGCCACCAATACTTGAGTTTTGTTCTCCACTCCTACATTTTTGCTCCCTACTCCTTATCCCTCCTAATCTGTGCAGTATATTTGTCTTAAGGTCAGCCTACCTCAAATAAATAGTTAACAGGAATAAAATACTTACCACCCCACTGGAAATATCCCTTAAATCACTTACTATCAATTTATGAGACTTTATGAAATTTCAAATCAAATCCCCTTTATATTTTATTATTCTGTTTTTGCCCTTGGCCCTCCACTATAAAAAATTTGTTGTATGAGTTTCCTCAAAATTCCAAGGCAGTAATTTTTACCATTTTCCAGAACAACTAAGCACTTCTTAGTACTCTCCTGTATGTTTAGTATAATAGAAATGTAAAAATGAAGGAGATCTTTCCTTTTCACTTAGCTGATTTTAAACTGCATTATATAAAAACCTCTAGTGATACATTATTTATCATATGTTCACAGGGCTACTTCCATCTTACAGTTTCCTTTGTTTATTATTCTAAGTAGTTGACATGTGCGATTATAGTCAGACCTCTGTGCCAATTACATCAACCATCCACTTATCTAATATTTTTAATGATTTTTTCAACTATTATCTTGATATAGGATTTGACCAATTTACTATGAGTTCTCCAAAGCGTGGCCTACAACTTTGTAGCAATCTTCCAAAGATGTATTAAAAAACTTTTGGTGGTTTTGACTTTGCATCATTAGTTATAGGTAATTATAATGAGATATTGAACCCTTAACCCTTACAGTACAACTTTTGCTGCATAAACTTACTAGTCTATCTTATCCCCATACTGACATAAAATAGTAATCAGGTTCCTATTTGTAGTATGGCCATCTGATGTATTTTAATTACACCATGCATATTTAGCTTATTCTGGAAGTGTCCCAAGCCCTATAACTTGCTTTATTGTCTAATTTGGATACTACGCCTATAATTTACCAATCTTAAGTGCTGCTTAGCAACCATAAAATGCACCAATAAGAGCTCAGTTGAGAGCATATCTGAGAGAGATTGTTATCTGTAAAGGGCTCTTTTTACTAAGTAGCTAGATTTAGTCTAATGTTAAGCTTAGTAGAGCGAACCTCATAGTCACTGGCAGTAATAGATACTACAGTGTGCTCAGTTATTGTTATTAAAAATCTCCATTTCCAAAAATAAGGCCTCCTTTGTTAAGTTTTTACCCAGGTTGCTGTCATCAAACAGAATCTGGTTATGTTGTTGTATTGATCTGTGCACCTGAAATACGTCTCCCCAGACCCATTTTTTGCAAAGTCAATAGTACTCAAAATTTTTATTCACAAGACTGAATGTAGCAACATAATACATCTTGGCTGATTAATTCCTACTAATGAGGATCTTCTGTAATTTTCATCTTGCTTATAGTTAATTAAACTCTTACTGGTATAATTTTGCTCAAAATTTACCTGTAGTGAGCACCATGCTTAGAATTATATAGGACAACTAGATAAAGTTCGTGGATTTAGCCTTTTCTTGACACTTGTGGGTGCTATATTAGACAATGTTCCAGGATTATTGACTATAACTGTTAGATGATTGCTTAATTATATATAAGTAAGCCTTATATTTGACGCAATAAAAATATCGACTTTTTTAATTTACATTGTCTTTTGATAACTATATACTTAAATAAACATAAAACTATGATTGATTCCAAAAAATAAAACTATAATTTATCTTAATTATAAGGGTTAAATATAAGCCAAGAGTTGCACAATGACATTCTGCGCAATTAAAGAATTAATAAATTGAAGTAGTAAAAATAAAATAACTAACTTTGAATAACTACTCATCATATTCCTTATATATTCTTTTGAGTTGATTTCTTAATTATCTATATTATTGTTTTACTATTCCAGGCTTTTTAAAGTATCGATTGCTTAATTTGCTCTTTTGGTACAATCAAATCCTTTCACAACGCTTCAAAAGTTTCTAGATTTTCTTATATCAAGTCAGAGGAATGTATTGTCAGGTATAAAGACCCAGTTTCTATAAATTCTTTTCCTTTCTGTATTATGTTTTTAAGAGAATCTGACTTAGGTGGAGTAAAACTCCATATGTTTAATTTTGTTGAATATAAATTTACTAAATCAGAAATTTACTTATATTGAGGCTTCCATTCGTCACAAGGGCATTAGACAGCTTATTCAATTTAATCTATAAAAACGCATCTGTTGTGATACATATAACTAAATTAATTAAGGTAACTTTTTATAAAAATACAGGGTTGTTTTATAGCATATCAAACCACTATCTTATATATAAGATACATATCTATGTCGGTTTTTCTAACATCAAGTTTAATTTTTCCCTAAGATGCCAAATTATAACAAATACAATTTAGCTAAATATGACCGTTTAATGTGTTCACCTATCTCATTAGTTATAAATTCCAAGGTATGTAATCACATTTGCCCCATTTTTTATATTTGAATAACCTAGATTAGGGTTTTAATAATTAATTAAAGTTGAACTTTTATAATAAGCTGGGTAATAACTAGTTAAAATTTGTTTTTCATAAGAGAGAATAAAAGATTAGATCAGCCCTACTTTGGCTAATACTCTTAACCTTATCCAATAGTAGCCCTGACAAAGGCCTCTGTTACAAAAGACTTGTAACTAATTATCTCACAAAGTCTTGCTCAAAACTGGTACTCTATGTATTTTTAGTATAGTAAGATATGTAAATCAATAATACAATTTGATTAAATAAAGTATACAACTAATAACTTCTACCATAGAGTTGATAGGCATAGCTTGTTGCTTTAGAAAAAAAGGGCTAATGAGAACTAATTATAATCTCTAAATTTTTATGTCAACGTGAAAAGGTTTTTGCCTAAACCTGGTTTTAAGGTAATTACAAGTGCCTTTTCTTACTGTCACCTATAAGATTTTTTAGTATTCTTCCAAACTCATTAACCTCACCTTGTACTTGTGATAAGTGGGCCTAAACTGTCATTTGGAACATAATATCTAATGCATCTATAATATATACTTTTAATCTTCATTTTAAACTAAAATAGAGATAAATTAAGTAAACTTATAGCTTTACTTTAAACATTTTGTTAGACTTCATTCTTTTCTCAGGTCGGCCTTGGTTAGGGCTGAAACTAAAACCAGCCGCTGTGGTTAAATACTCAAGATTTTAGCCATCTTATTAGTATTAATTATTGTGAGCAATGCCACAATGTTACCAACAGGATATTGATATCTAATAATTATTTTGAGCAAATCATGAGATGCTGAATGAATGACAAAATTTACTAATTTGTAAAGAATATAATATAAGTTATAATGTATTGACCAAATAGAAAAATGAAGAAGATGGTATTATGAATAATTTTTAATTTTAATATATGAAAGAATAGACCAATGATGAGGAGACATTAATAAGATGGTGCAAGAAAATAAATTGCACTGAAACATTTAGTTAATTTATACAATACTTTTACCAAAGAGAAATAATTTGCAACAATTTCATGTCAAGCTGAACCATAGTAATATGATGACAAATACAAGTACTGACCACTTTCACTTTAAGAACGGAGTGAGCCCAATTAGCATATATTGAGCCATTGACTTATAACACTAAGGATATTATTTTTTAATATAATATAAACAATTAATTGAAGAATTCAAGCTATAGATGCCTATCAACCATTTTCTTGCTGTTAAGTTTTTCTGATCTCTCCTGGCAGCAGCAGCAATTAACTCCAGCATATCACACCCTATCCTTTACCCAAATATATTATATTTTTATGATCTCGCCAACCACCCTATCAAAGGTTTCTCTTTAATTCAAATAGAGTATATCCATTTAACCTCTTTATTTTTAGTATCCTACTCTAGCCTTGTAGAGTTGGGTGAATAGACATCATCAAGATGTGGGCATCTCTTGGTGATAACATTTTACAAAGCAGGTTGCCAACCACTCACATATCCTATACTTATAAGAAAGCCTGCAAGGGCAGCATCCTGACAAAAGAAAAGGATGAGGGACTGGGTGAGAGCAGGATCATGTGACTCAGTATTAGGCAGTTGCCAGGCCACTCAAGCTGAGAGGGTCAAGAATTGGTGTTGTAAACTGGGTCTTCTTATAAAATGAACTCCCATGAAGTGAATTTGTTTGGCTGCGCAAAGCCCAGGATGCAGCTGTTTACAAACTCACAGTAAGAGGTTATTTGATGATGATAAATAAAAAAAGGTTGACAATTACAATATTAAAAGATTGGAACACCAATTGAGCCTCTAACTATTATAAATTGCAGAATTTGAAACAATTGTGTTCACTACAAGAGGCTCAGATATGTTCTGCTCAGATTAGCTGGAGAAAATTTAGAGAAGGTGTGGAAGAGGAGGAGGATGTCAGACGTGGGCAAGGCGCTCACCCCTAGAAAAGCCTTAGTAACGCTTTATTTTAGAATTCTACTACATGCATAGATCAGCCTTGTATAGGGCTGAGCTAGCACTAGCCTCTGGGATTAAATATTTAAGATTTTAGCTATCTGATTAGTATTAATTATTGTAAGTAAGGTAATAATGATACTAACGGACTGCAAGTCCTGGGAGCATCCCATGTGCCTCGTCCTAGAGATGTATCCTCTAAACCAAGAAGGGGGCAATAAGTATGCCTCCCCATCATCACCCAGGACGACCTATCTCATCTTGTGGATGAGAGGTGGGTGACAGCTTACCCCCTGAAGGTTATCCCATTACACTATCTTCCCACCACCAAGAAAAAGGTGGAGAAGGTCCAGGGTGTGTGTGGAGGTGGTAGACAGAAGCCAACGCTAACAGGAAGGTCATAGCTACCTTTCCAGAAGGGCATTATTTCCTAGGTTGAGGTTCAATAATGGTCATAAAAAATATCAAAATAAAATCAAATCATTTACTTTGAACTTGCACTTGAAATTAACCAAATTAAAATCTCACCTTGCCACTTGTAAAGGCGAGCCTGCTCCAATGGCTTAGATGTGCCAAACCCATTCAATTCAAGATGGTTTTATCCATACTTTAACTGACTTAGGCGTACCCCACCAGATGTTTAACAAACAAAATTGCTCTGTTAGGCGAAATCACACCTCAAATTTTTTTTAATATTTTTTGATACAATCTAACTGGTCAAGTCATATCCAAGTGACCTCAGAAATGCATTAGTGTGTCAAGCTGCCTCAATCAGATGAGAAATAATTTTTCAGATGTTTATGCACACACCCCTATTCCACAACTATTTGGCTCTTAAGACAGCAAACCCTGTTGGGTCTGCTGGCATTCATATTTCTTTATTTTGTTTCCTACAAATTATAAAACCATCAAAACAATTTTTTAAAGTTATTGTATTGTAAATAAACCGTGATATTCTCTAAGCTGTCATGTTCCCAGTCTATGCAATGACTGAGCCATAGTGGCAATTGTAACCACACTGCTGCCTTATTTTCTTAAGTTGTGGTAACAGTATGAGCCCACTTAAGCTTAAATACTTTTTGGATGCTTTGCAGCATAACAATCTTAACCTGCTTTTGAGGTTCTTCCCTTTCAGTTTGATAAGTTCTACAGTAATTCCGCGAATTCATCTCCCCTTGTTATCATAGATTCTTCTATTGTGCATTCTATTTCTATAAAAACTACATCATATGAATTTTTGTAGCCAATGTTACTACCGTGAGGTTACTTTTTGGAGTGCTAGTAACATTTTTTGTAAAATTTCCATCCCTCAGTTCTTCCCTTTTTAAATAAATTACAAAGTTCTGTGGTTGACTATACCGTGGTATTCTGGGTTGTGTTTTGAGTGTCTACTCAACTAAACTGGCAGGTCAGCCTTAGTTTCAATTGCCGTTGCCATAACACAGATAATCAATTTCTGAGTATCAATTTGAGTTAAAATGGGACGATTACTGAATGGCAACATGGTCTATCTTATAAAGAATAATTGGGTTATGATAGATTAACCAATGGATGAAATGCCAGGCAAATGACAATGCAGCAAATTGTATTTTATTTTATGAAAAATGGACCAATGATATGGAGACACCAAGAAGATGGTGCCACAGATGAATCATAATGAAACACTTAGCTGATCTGTATGATAATTGACCAACGAGATCTAATTTGCAACAAATCACATTTCATACTGCGCCATTACATCTCTTTGACAAATATAAATACTAAAAACTTTCAGCTCTAAAGCAAAGTAATACCAATTAGCATATTGAGACATTGCCTTACAGCACAAAGGATATTATTAACTATAATAAGATCTAATCATAAAAGAATTTATGCCATAGATTCCCACTAAGGTATTTCCATGCTGTAAAGCACTCTGATTGCTTTTGTGCTCCAGAAACAAACAGCTCCAGAATGCCAAAACCTATCAGTAAGGCTTTCCACATAGGGCAAGAAGCCAGATGGTGCCTACAATTCCTTTTCAGGTATAAAAGGCTAACTTAAATTTTAAGAAGTATCCTATGTTTGCGCCCACTAATTCTCACTGCCTAGAAATTGATATGTTGACAAGATTAAGCTTCTATGTAGGGACCATCTAGTACTAAAAAAAGCTTCTATGTAGGGAAATCTTTTTGCTTTACTCTAACGTTAGAAGTACCCCAGGTAAGTCATTAATACCGCCATTCATTTTCCCAAAAATACGAAATGTTCTAAATTCCCAATGGGTTTAAAGAATCCCAAATGCAAAAATTTAATTTTGCTGCAAAATATTGAAAGTCTGACCCCAATTTTACCCTCATTCCCATTAGTTTCCTATATTACTTTCTGATGCTTTTGGTAATTTTCTTTAGATGAAACGCCAGACCACTGGGGATGAAGCGCGCCTTAATTTAATTTTTTTAAAATTTATAAAGGCAGCTAAATTGGGAGGAAGCCAACCATGGCGTGACACATCACATCCTCTTATCTCTGTTTATGTATAAGTTAATGAATTGACCCTCTCATCCCCAGCGAGAACCCTGTAAACCTGCAACTGGATAAGATGCCAACCCAAGATCCGCAGAGCCCAAGAACAGTGCCACAAACTGCACTACCCCTTTCCCTATATAAATAGACCAGTGCCCTTACTTGTGAGGGTACTGTCCTATTTTGTTTCCTAATTTTTTTAACAAAAACGTCTCCCATACCGCCTTTTAATTTTGTCATATTAAAGCATTTTTGAGCAGTATGGTGGCCATCCAGACCATTTCAGTGCATCTGAAGACGGCACTCCCCTTATCAACTAGTGGGCTTTAAGGGATAAATTGAAAACGGTTGCTTTGTTACACTAGTGGCTGAACAGAGCCCCCAGTGTGCAACCAGATTCAACTTGGGCTCCTCAAATCCACACACTATCCTTTAACCAAATATACACTAATAATTTTTAATCTTGACAGCCATCCTTCTTAAGGGTTGGACTTAGTATAAATAAAACATCTCCATTTGCTTATCTTTATTTTACCTTGTATTCTAATCTAGCTTTGTGAAGATGGGTGATGTGAGATCCTCAAGTTGTAAACATCCCTAGGTGATTTAATTTTAAAAATGTGGAGCAACTAACAATTCAAATACCCTAAAATTTGAGAAATACTTCCGAGGGCAGCGCCCTGACTTTGAGCTGAGGATGAGGGACCAGGTCAAACCACCCCGTGTGACTTAAGATTGGACAGTTGCCAGTCATACCAAACCAAGAAAGAAAAGGATGATGTTGGGTGCAGGATCTTCTAATGAAACTGAACTCCCTGATGTGAAGTTACTTAGCTGCATGATGTTTATGACGCGGCTGCTTGCATACTCACAGTAATGGGTAATTTGGTGATAGCAAATGATAAAGGGTCAGCAATCACTATATTGGCAGCCTGACGTACCAGTGGAAACTCTGACTATTATTTTTTTAGTACTAGATGGTCCCTGGAAACTCTGACTATTGCAGATTGCATAATTCATGACAACATTATCTTCCAATGTGGCTATTTATAAAGATTTTAAGCAATTTTTTTGCAAAAATACTTTAATTTATACACATACATTTTTTGTATTTCTAGTATCTTAATTAAGTAGTAACGTGTATTACTAAAATTATGTGTAAAGTATCTATTTCACTATTGATAAATATGTTTTATAGATGGTTTTCTGTATTTAACATTACTTCTAGATGTGAGGTTGACTATTATATGAAAAACTAAGATAGTTTCAGTTTTCTAAGTTTAGATCTATTAAGGTCAGCATAAAACCAGAAGTGAAAGATCTTAGATACTTAAACTTTATATCAGATTTCTTGGACTAACAATGATCATAGCACATAAAACTGAACCCACTCAATTATCCCCTGTTGCAAAGCATATTCAATCACAAAACTAAGTGTAGTACAAAGTCTTAAAAATACTGTAAATTGGAATTTTACTATTTAAATTAGTATTAAGTAAGTATATTTGTGACCTTAAGATTTCCTTACTTTGTTTAATTAAGATAAAAAAGAGGTATGTGTGATTGTTGACGCTGGGAATTAAATGTAATCATATATCTTTTTACAGAACATAGAAATGAAATATCACCCTTCAGATTTTTAAAGTAGCTATTACCTTTTAAGAAAAAGCCCTCGTATTGTTGTATTAACATATAGTATTGGCAATGAACTACAGGAAATGTCTGTAGCTGTCATCGCACAACTTTAATTTTATAGCCGCCTTGCATGCCTTAAGTCTGTGTAAAGTTCCATTCACTCTATATAGAGTTATATTTTATATGCAACGCTATGTTGTTTAGTATACTCAAATAATAAAAATATAAGAACATAGTCTTGAAAAATTTAAATCATTTAAGAAACACTTTTCAGTGTGATGAGACAAACTAAAAGTATTTTTAAAATGTGTCAATTTAATAAAGAGAAGTGTATTTAAGATTTATAAAAAATGAGATAAGCTTTTACATCAACTACAAAAAAACCAAGTAATAAACTTAAGTAATATAAATATGTGATATGAAGTTCTTCATTGAAAGGTAGAGGACAATTGACATCTAAAAAATTTCACATATAGATGGGTACTTTGTATTAATGTTAGTATATTAAAATAATCAAGTCCATAAACATGTTTGCTTTGTAAGTATACACTTATGATTTTATTCATGTTAATTATTTATTATACACTGATTTTAAGATGACAATTTAACATAAAAACTTTCTTACTACTAACAATTAGCGCCATCCTTAAATTTCAAGGGATGTAGAGGAACACAATACATATTGTTTATGGACCCTTTATGCCAAAAACGAATATAAACTTCACCACAAAGGTTATATAATACAATAGTATTGAATCAAATTTATTTACATACACAGAAACAAAATAAGAAGGAAGAGAACTAATTCTTAGAATGGGAAAAAAACTAAAAACCTGGAGTGAATTGGCATTGTTAAACTAAATTACATGTCAAAAATATAATATTAACTTTAAATGATAAATTATTATGTGTTTTCTTTTAAGAGATTAATTGCAGGTGATAATCAATAGATAATCTAAACTTTAGATATTTGCAAGTCTATTGTAACTTATGACTCTCAAAAATGAGCTTATAAATGACCAATCCTAACTTAGTCATGTAGCTCTTTATATTAGGATAGAACAGAGAAAACTTTATCAAAATAAGATTTGGAAATATGTTCTTTGTTACTCAGCCCATATAAGATTGAAATAAATAAACTAATATGGCTTAAAGAGACAATGCAAAGATTAATAGGGAATACATTTTTGATGAAACATTGTAGTAGAAAATAAGTATCACATAAATTTTATAGCTACTTAAGTCAAATAAGCATGGTTATAGAGGTGAAAAAGAAAAATTATGTCATTGTATAAGTAAATTAATCTCCCTAGATATCGTTATGAAATGCATAGCTTCCCTCCAAGCCCGCCAGACCTCCCTTACAGGTAGGGTAGTGCTATCCAACTCTATTCTCCTTTCTAAAGTCTGGAATGGGGCCCACAACATTGTTTTTTCCCTTATTTCTTCAAGTCATTATACGGCCTTATGCAAGGTTGGCTTTGGTTAGGCCACCCACCACCAGTGCGCCTGGATGTCATGTTTGGCCCTCGCCATAGTGGTGACATGGGCCTGCTCAGCTATGAGGTCCACGCCGCCAAAATAATTGGCACCTGGATTGCTGCAGTCACCAACCAAACAGTCTCAGCCCAGTACTGGTCCCACACGGCCTGCTCTAACTTCTCCCATGCCCTGGGCCTCAGCAATCCTACCCACCCTCACTCTCTGTTAAAATACCTTGCCTCACACCCTTCTGCTGTGGGACCACATGGGATGTAGCCCCTCTTCAAAAGAATTCTCCTCTCCATGTGGAGCGCTGAGAGGAGAATTTGCATAAGTGGGCACACTACCCAGAAGGGGCGCCCTACTCCTCGTTTCACCCAGGAAGTACAAGGACAGCCCACTCTGAACGGAGTGATACCCATAAGGTTCCCTATCATAGCCAGGTTGGAATACCTGGACATGTTGGACATCCCCTACTCCCTCAATACCCAGAAAGCCATTTGGTAGTATGCCCACCACCCTCAACTGTAGCTGCATATTCATTCCCATGTGTGGCGCTGCTTAAGATGGGTATACTGTACTGCCAAGCGCTCTAAAGCTTTGCACTCATCTTGTGCCGTGTGTGGCCAGTATGGAACTTTGGTTCACCGCCTGGAAGAGTGCCCTCACTTTAAAGTGATATGGCGTGAGGTTCAACGTCTCTTTCACCAGGATCAGACACAGCCCTTCAGCCTATCTAAGGGCATCTTCACCTTATCCTTGGTTTCCCCTATACCACCTTCCCTCCATGCTATAGTGGTTTCAATTGCTATGTAAACTATCCACACGGTTGTCTTGGATGCTATCTCAGGCTCTAGTTTCACCCTCCAGGAAGCTGTAAGCTGGTTTCAGTTGCACCTTGTGGATCACTTTCAAGCTTGGATTTTGGGTACCTACCATCCCATCACCACCAGTTGGTCTCATCCTAGTTTCCATTTTGGTTCATCCCTTTAGACCCCTTCCTACATATGTGCTCAATAGTGGCGCAAACCCCTACACACGTTACCCCTTTCCATTTCTTGGCGTTCCCGCTGACAACAGGAGATAGCAATTGCTTCTCTGGGGCGCCCTCATCTTATTTATGTTCTTTTCATTAATTTACTTATTGGAAGTGTCCGTCCCCTGGTCAGCCTTCCCCAAGAAAAATTTAAATAAGTAATTGAATCTCACTTGGGCAATAGTTATAGGCTTTTCAAGACTTCCATGCCAAACCATCATATTGTGTGACATGTCACAAATTTAACATAATTGATCTCAATACTAGTTAACACATGAAACCAATCCTTTTCTTAAAGTTTCATAAATATGTACTTTATTGATTTTATCCACTGAAAATGGTATAGCTTAAAATTATTTTTCACATTGTCTTCTTTGGTCATGTCACTTAGTGTCATCTATGGTGTTAGTAATATTAGTAAGATAGTATAATGATTTGTTGAGTATTTATATAATTGGATGCAGATTTATATAAGGTAAAATTATATGAAGTTTATGTTGATAGAAATTACTTTCCTGTATTGCTTTCAGAGGAGCAAAAATCTAATATATGAAATCACTACATTGAAGAATGCAGTTTATGTACATCTACAGGATTTACCATAGATGTAAATTGTTGTAATGTGAGGCCAAAATGTTTAATAGTTTTCATCACAATCATAGGTGACAACATAAGAGCTTTCCCAGATTGTCATAGTTTTCCTTATGTGATGTCTTTTATATAGTAAAACATTATTAAGTGCCTGAGAGAAAATATAATTTTCATCATTATTTAGCAACTTGACCTTCTTTAGTTATGGTTTTAGCCAAATTATCTTAGGATTTTATTGTGGTTGGATTATATGATGGCCCATTCTTCTAAGGACTTTTCAGGGACTTCTATGGTTTATCTGGTAGCTATAGGCATTTATTAGTGCAAGGACTACAGGTACTCATCCATATAAAATTATGAATGGTTGCAATTTGAATACTTATTGGTAGCTGACCCTATAGGCCACGAGGGAATTTAGTTAATACTGATATGATGTAGGTGATATGAATTTGATACCTTATGCAGTAAAAAGACTAATATGCGATAGCACACTTGACATTACATTAGTAGATGTATTATAGTGTAACAAAAAATTTTTGGATGATCATATTTGTGGTAGAATTATAGTAACTTATGGTAAGAAATTTATCTCAGTATTCAAAGTGTGATTGGCAATATTCTGATATGACTGAACAATAAGCCTTGAAGAGTTACGGTGAATTGTCGAGAATCTGCCAACAAAAGTGATTAATCAGATTATTTGAGCGCCTTGAAATAAGGTGATATTGGGATATAACGGATTATTATTGAATTGCCTATAAATAAGGAAATAAAAAGATGTCAACATTCAATGAATGTTATTTAGATCGCCTCAAACTAAGGCAATAGAGAATTTAAGAACACCATCCCAAAACCAGAAAAGCATGGCGGAATAGAATAGTATAAGCTAAAGGAATTGAATTATCTGAAGTTGCTGATATATAAGCGAGATGGGGTAGTTGAAAGGTTAAGTTGTTAGTAGTTTAGAGAGAGCGGAACAGAGAGGAACCACTGTATTCATTTATTAAAATAAAAGTGTTGTCAGGGTAATTGCTCAATATTTCAATATAAATATAAGTGTGTTCAGAGAACTGATAATCCTCACATCATCTGTCTGTAGCTCAGTGGGTTTGACCTGTGTGACCCTTACAGCTTATACTAACGGTATCACCCAAAATTATAACAGTGTGCTCACTACAGGAGGCCCATTGATCAACTACTTAAATAATAGAAATAATAGTCACTGACCATGTCTAATCAGGCCTAATATGCTGGGGAATCTTCATAAAGCACTGCACCACTAAATATGAGGAACTCAAACTCACTTTAGATGCATTGCTCAAAAAACAGGATGAGCATCTTCAAGAGCAGAGCGATGTTATGCATTGGCTCAATAGAACGTTTATAAATAAAAATTCTGGGATAACAAAACAAGAAGCTCACTAATCACTTAGATGACATTACCAAATGACTGCATTTCACAAAGCTGAAATTGAATGGTACCTCCCACCCTTTTATATTGGAAAGAGGAAGAATGACAGAGGGCTGCTCAGGGAGAACTATACAATGAGGAATATGATGCTGGCAGGAGCTACTACACTCAGGAGGGATTTTTGGATTTAGTTTTGAATTGGAGAGCCAATTCTCTCAGATGATGTATGTACTGCCCACCACAGAGAACCACGCTCCCTCCAAAGCAGCGGGCATCCTGACCTCCACTGGACCAGCTCCTCATTGAGAGACTGCTTATGGGTCTCAACACATTCCTCAGTATGCCCCAAAAAGTCGCTTCTATGAGTAGTTTGCAGCAGAAGGCGCCTCAGATTGGTGTAAAACTAAACTGTTCTAATCTACCTTGGACTTTGGGAGTGCCAATCAAGTCACTGCTACCTTACAAGCAGCTCCATTACTTATCAAGTAGTAAAGGATACCAAGCTGCAACTGTTTAGGGGTACCGCAAAAATGTCTCAGTGAAAGGCTGAGTTCTCAACTATTGGGTTTCACCATAATGAGACCCTTAAATCCTTTTCTGCCCAATTTATGGCAGAAGCTCATAGTCTGATTTGGGCAGGCGTTTTAGCAAGAGCTGATGTGTGCATTGCAATGACCTCAGTGGAGAAGCCATACTGAGAGCTTTACAATATCATCTCTCCAGTTTTGGACAACAACGTTACCCCACTCATAATTTAATTTCTGCGCCATATTTTAAACTTCCTTCCGTCCAATACATAGCAGAAATTTTCCGCCGCTGCCAGACCCTCTTATTTGGGGGAATACTCTTGTCCTGCCCACATTCCGCCTAGTAATACACAGCCTTATTAATATTCCGCGCCTTGTCCTCAGCTGAATTACTCCCAACAGATTGACTTCTGTACTGGCCCCATTTACAAAAATCATCAGCAACCCAACTACTAGCCTGGACCTAATTATGCCAAATGTCAGCAATTGTTCTGCCATGGACCTGATTACACCAAATACAACAAAATTATCAGCCTGGACCAAATTATGAGAGCCAAAGACAAGAATCTTAGGGGTTAATTTCTTTGAATGTGACGCCATGGCCACATGGCACAGGTTACCCTAACCATCGAGTTCATTAAATTAAGCAGGATCAATACTACCAGGAAAAAGTTGGAGCGGAGTAGAGATGGGAATCTCTACCTCTGCTAGCTCAAACCTGAACGTCCCACCTGAATCAACTATATAATATTCAGCGGAATTCCCTCAATACAATGACAGGTTTTAATATCAGTAACCAGCTGGAGGAGCGAACATATTGACACAACACAAAGCAAGGCCATGGCAGATGATGGGCCTCAGAGCAACCAAAGCCGTACGCCTGCCAAATGTTTGATTGAACTTATTCAGACAAGCTGGATCCAGCTGCAGATGAGCCCACCGTGAAAGGAGTAAACGTCGCCCTTCTGGTAGACGCTATTGTTAAAGAAAACCCCAAAGTTGGTGGGGATATTAAGAGTTTTCTTGGGAAAAGAGATCCTGTAAATGTTCACATTTTAAACAGTCAATATTTTCTTATTCTATGTGTAAATACTGTGAAATTTTTGTAGTAAAAAATAGAGTTTGCGCTATAATAGATAAAGGCTCTCAAGTAAACTTAGTTTTGACTAAGTTGAAGTCAAAGTTGACGTTAAAGCCTGATGAGGACCATCAAATGGTGTACAGGGCTTCTGGAGCAGAAAGCAAGGTCTCTGAGGGATCGTACAGCGCGTTACCTTTCAATTTGGGTCCATTGTCATTGTAGCTCCAGTGATAGTGCTACCCAACAGTAACTATGACCTGCTAATTGGAACTGCTTTTCTGCGACACTTTGTTGCTGTCATTGATATGACTAAGGAGAACTTTGAGATTTTAGGGCAGCGGATCTTAATATACTTTACTTCTAGTGAAGTGCAGAAAGATCTGGTTCACATGGGCCATATCAATCTTGCATATGGTGACAGGGTGATTTCAGTTTATCATTGACTAAAAAGCAAGACATGGCCCCTTCCTCAGCATATATACGAATATCAAGGGCTACCTCTCCAAGCTGCTATGCCTATATCTATTTCTGATGGACACCAAGTCATAGTGAACACTGAGTTAGAGGTGGAAGTGCCAGCTAGGCTCTATGAGAAGGTCATTGGGTCCTATCTATAAACGCGCCTTGAGCCTCATGTGGCTCCAGGTATTATACTCTCAGGCCAAGGAGAGATCAAGGTTTTGCTAGCAAATATCCATAATGAACCATTGCAAATCTGCTGGCACCAAGTAGTGGCATATTTACATTTGACTCCAGTCATGAATGTCCTTCATGTTCATAAGTTTGATTAATTGAATTTTTTTAGTCTAATCATCAAATCACAGCCCAGCATAAGGACATTGGTACCACAGGAGAATTTAATAGGGTTATTAGAAGAACAAAAAGACCAAGCAATAGCTTTATTTCGGAAGTATAAAGAAATTTTTGCCATTGAAGACCACAATTTTAGTTGTTCATGGGGGTTGATCCATCTTTGTACACTGAGGATCATCCTCCCATCAAATCTCAGCCAATCCACCGATTGAGGTCTTCTGTAGAAGTTGTCACTGAGGAAATTGATAAGTTGCTGGAGCAAGGAATTCTTGAACCATCCAAGTGTCTATGGGCTTCTCCCGTTCTGATTGTAAAAAGGAAGAATGGTACCAGACTGGTGGTGATAGACTACCAGAAGCTCAGCAGTACTACAAAGAAGGACTTGATTATCTTGCCTCAGTTCAACAATGCATTGGATTGGTTAGGAGGAGCTCACTACTTCTTAGTGATGGATTTGATAACAGGTTACTGGCAAAATCGAGTTGCCCATGGTTGAACAGGAGAAATGCGCCATAAACACATCCAAACTCCTTTTTCAACTGACCCATATGCCACAAGGGTTGGGTAATTCCATGGCTACGTCCAACGAGCCATGGACACTATCCTCGGCGACCTGAAGCTGTCATGTGTTTCTCATATACCTCAATGATATCAATTTTTTCTCTCAAACCTTTTCTGACCACCTTGATCATTTATAAGCAGTATTCCATCAGCTCGCTGAGGCAAACATAAAGGTTAAGTTTTATAAATGTAACTCCTTCAAGGACCAGTTATAATATCTGGGGTTTGTGGTAGACTTCAAAGGGCTGAAGTCACAGCTGGCCAAGGTAAGGCCATTTAAAAATGACTACACCAACCAGTAAGCCAACGTAATGGTATTTTTGATAATAGTTGACTAAAACTGGCGCTTCATCCCAACTTCATCTGTATTGGGGCCAACTATTTGAGTTGTTAAAGAAGGATGCCATGTTTAAATGGATGGAACGCCATCAATACTCCTTTGACAAACTTTATTTAGCGTTGATCAGCGTGCCTATGCTGCAATATAGGAACTTTGATATAGAGTACAACAATAAGATGGATGTGTCCCTTTTTGCTGTAGGGGAGGTCCTATCTCAAAAAGACGAAGAGGAGGAGAAACATCCAGTGGAATACTGCAGTTGAAGCCTGAATTACCACAAATGTAAGTATACCATGACCAAGCAAGTGGGCTTAGTGATATTCTATATGTATAAGCTATTTTAGGTCTATTTGCATGAGGTGTGGGATCCACTAATGGAGGCCACAAATAATTTACCAGAGTGAGAAACTTACTTTTTAATAAAATTATAAAATAGTGCTTTTTTGAAGTTTCTATGTTTTTTATTATAAGCGCGGCAAAACCAAGAAAGGCCCTTTTCTCAATACTAGTTTTTCCTATTTAAACTAGTTCAGATTTTGACACCATCAATATTCGAGGCAAAAGCATGTAAAGCTCAGTCATCTAAATTAGGTAATATATGCTTTTGACCTATCAGATCAAAGATAAAATTTTCGAGGAAAAACTGACCCATGTGGTAATGACTTGATGAATTGTATCCAATCATCAGCAAGTAAAATCTTTTCACCTCCATGGTGGTCTGACTCGGTTGATAATGATTGGGTATTTTGGCGGTAGTCAGACTCAGATGGTAATGATTGGCTAATTCTTACCCTATCATTATTGAGTAAAATCTTTGCACCTTGGCGGTGGTTAGACTCAGATGGTATTGATTGGTTAACTTGCACCCAATCATCGATGGGTAATATCTTCTCACCTTGCGCTGGTTCAGATCTGGGCGATATTGAACTCCTCAAATTTGGCCAAGAAGTCAGAGTAATCCTATTGTTAGTATTTACCTTTTTAACCCAATTTTTGTGGTAAATTGTGTTTTTCCAATGGTTAAGATTCCACCGAGAATCCACTAAGGTCTTTTCACTGTGAGTACTCTTATCATTAATAGTTACAGTATTATTTGAGGATCAGGCAGGAGATGGGCCAATCATGGTAGCAGATTCAGGAGCCCTAATACCTCCAACATTCTTTTTCTTGAGTCAAGAAAGAGAATGTCTGACATTGCCCCCTCAAGAATGTTGGGAGGGGTGTAGGGTCAAAGGAAGCGGCCATGTACCCAGATTATGATAATTCTCGTAGCTAAAGACTTTATAGAATACTCATCTCCTCTCTTATGTATGATGGTATATGTCCCCTCCCATTTGATCCAAGTTTGTCACTTTGGGGAGTTGTGCAATTGCAGTAATATAGGACCCTATCCAACACTTTGTAAGAGGGCAGAGGAGCTCAGAGCTCATTGACAGCTCGGTCTTTTTTAGTCGCTGTTCTTACTAGACTAGATTTTTTAATATATAATTTTTCATCCCCAGTGCGCAAAGGTTTAGACCAAGATTTGAGAGGGGTAGCATCCTTTGAAGAATAATTCCCTTGAGCCTTGGGACGAGTAACAGCTGCCTCTGCGGCCTTTGAGGTAGACTTCTCTTTTTTAGGCTGTATTTTGGGAGCCTGAACTTTTCCTTTGAAGTTGGCCTTGCCTAGGAGATTGGAGGGGTTTTGGGATGTGTTTTTCGTGTCAAACACTCGTATTTCACCTGGCTTAATCACCACCTCATCTGTCATTAAATTTGGAATACCATAACTAGCCTCCACTGAATCAAGCGATTTCTTAGTGTTTCACCCAGAGGTGACATAAGGCAAAGCGGAAGAGGGGTGTTCTTCGCTGGATAAAACTAAGGGAACGTCGTAGTTCAGTAAAGATAGGGTCCTTGCCTCATATTGATAATGCCTTCATACTCGATCATAAATTGAGTACCTATAAGCAAATTATAATCGTTATTATCCAAAGCCACTGTGGGGGCTGATAGAATAAGCTTCTCAATATGAATGGGAAGGGATGAGTAAGCACCTAGTGCACAGGTGTTATTAGGACCGGCGGTTCAAAAGTCTTGGTTGTACTCCAAGTCAGGTGCAAGTTGGATCTTTTTCATCAACTTGGAAGAGATGATGTTCACCGGGGAGCTGGTATCTAAGATAGCCATCTCCTGGACTTTTTGGATGACCACCTTGACCTTTGTGAATATCCCCTCAGAAGTGGGCGATAGCGCTAAGACCTCCTTAAGATGGAGGTTGGAGGCTAATTTGCACGCGGTCTTGGGGTAGTTTTCCTGGATGGATTTCATGGTATGGCCATGCTGAATAGGGCGAATAATGTGAGACAACACCTCATCAGCATCACTGGCAGTATCAATATCAATGGGCTCCCCTAGAACTTGATGGAGTTAAGTATCCTCAGGTATGTTGGCTTCATCTACTCCTCCAGCGTTTAGGCAATCAGGGACCTCCACTTCCGTGGGAGCTCCCAATAAGTAGTACCCAACATCATCATTATTTTCCTCAGAGTCAGCCTCAGGGGTATTTTCCACCATGGGCAAGGTTACATTTGAAGTGGGGGAGACAGTCACGAGAGGTGGGGTAATTTGCTTTGCTTTAACTGGCATTTTTTCAACATCAGTAGTCCTGGAGGACATATCCTTAAAGCGCGCACCTATGGATCGAGATGAAGGGGAAACCACAGTCGGGATCTCCGCTTTGCATGGATGAGGAATGTCCATTTTAAGTCGCACCAAGAAGCAGGTTTTAGGGGAGGATAAGCACAGGTGGCCTCACCTCCAACGGTTCAGCAGGCTCCAGCTCCTCTAAGGGGATATGAGCAACGTCTAACAAAGCCTCTTTTATATCTCAGAAGGTTGTAAAGTGGCATTTCACTGATACAATGTGCCTGGCGAGAGAGGGTTGTGAAGCTAACCCTGTTAAGATAGCGGCGATAGCGTCATCCAGGGTAAGCAGGTTAGACATAGCCAACCTTTGAGCAGTGAGGTAGAACCGCTCAGCAAAATTAAAGAGGGTTTCACCCTCATACATGGCAAGGCACCTGAAAGCCTGTTTTTCCCAGTGTAAGCTCTGCTGGGACCCAAATTCAGCCAAGAGGGCCTTCTTGACCCCTGACCAGGTGTGCTGAGGATCCAAGTGAGGAACGATCAACTCTTGAGCTTGGCGGCTTAAACAGGGAAGGATGTACTGAACTTTTTGTTTGTCAGTAACGTCATCCATCGCAGCTTCATAAACATACAAGAAGGAGGCAACACTCCCTTCACCAGGGGTTTATCTGTCCTTCATGGGTAATTTGAATGGCCGTTGCTCTATCTCTTTGAGACGGGAGAAAGAGCTGGGTAGTTGCTTCTTGAGAGCAACTATTTGCAAGTCAGGAGAACTGCTCACGTTGACAGTCTCCATTTTGTTAATACTCATTAAAGTATTCAGGGGCTTGACCCCTGTAGTGAGCACCAATTTGTGGGATCCACTAATGGAGGCCACAAATAATTTCTCAGAGTGAGAAACTTACTTTTTAATAAAAGTATAAAATAATGCTTTTCTGAAGTTTCTATATTTTTTATTATTATAAGCGTGGCAAAACCAAGAAAGGCCCTTTTCTTGATACTAGTTTTTCCTATTTAAACTAGTTTAGATTTTGACACCATCGATATTCAAGGCAAAAAAATGTAAAGCTCAGTCATCTAAATTAGGTAATATAGGCTTTTGACCTATCAGATCAAAGATAAAATTTTCGAGGCAAAAATGACCCATGTGGTAATGACCTGATGATTCGTATCAAATCATCAGCAAGTAAAATCTTTTCACCTTGGCGGTCGTCTGACTCAGTTGGTAATGATTGGGTATTTTGGCAGTAGTCAGACTCAGATGGTAATGATTGGCTAATTCTTACATCGATGAATCCCCCCTTGGGTTGGGACCATCTAGTACTAAAAAAATGATTGGCTAATTCTTACCCTTATCATTATTGAGTAAAGTCTTTACACCTCAGTGGTGGTTAGACTTGGATGGTAATGATTGGTTAACTTGCACCCAATCATTGATGGGTAATATCTTCTTGCCTCATAGCAGTTCAGATCTGGGTGATATTGAGCTCCTCAAATTCAGCCGAGAAGTTGGAGTAAACCTATTGTTAGTATTTACCTTTTTAAGCCAATTATTGTGGTAAATCATGTTTTTCTGATGGTTAGGATTCCACCGAGAATCCACTAAGGTCTTTTCACTGTGAGTATTTTTATCATTAATAGCCACAGTATTATTTGAGGATCAGGTGGGA
This sequence comes from Massospora cicadina, assembly GCA_022478985.1. Taxonomy (NCBI): domain Eukaryota; kingdom Fungi; phylum Entomophthoromycota; class Entomophthoromycetes; order Entomophthorales; family Entomophthoraceae; genus Massospora; species Massospora cicadina. Next base: position 119,251 of record JAKSZP010013200.1, read on the forward strand.
GATGGGCCAATCATGGTAGCAGATTCAGGAGCCCTAATACCTTCAACATTCTTTTTCTTAAGTTGAGAAAAAAATGTCCAACATGGGGTGAAGTTTAAAGTCATAATGGATCAGCATCGTTACGTTGGTTGCAGAACCTCAAGGAGCAGAGAGGGCATCTAGTCCGATGGGCCCTTAAACTGCAGGCTCATGACTTTGAGATCCTCCACCAACCACTAGTAAATCACCAGAACGCTGACTGCTTATCTAGATTACCAACCATTGACATGATGGTGGATCTCAGCAATGAGATATACAATAAGATGCTCAGCGATAAAATATGACAATGAACCGCCTCAAGTAATGAAAGCGTTAAATGAGATTCAAAAAGTACCTTCCAAAAGAATGTTGAACTGTACAAGCGATAGATGATCTTATGGTGAACTTTCACAACCCTCAGCACAGCCTGATATTATTATAAGCGCACATAAGGCAGTGGGACATGGTGGTGTGCACAAGACAATGTAACTGTTGCGCCCTTGGTATTACTGGAAAATTATGAACTTCGATGTGCTTAAAACCATTTTTTGTTGCCAACAGTGCCAAGTGGAAAAGCTGTTCCATCAGAAGACCTCGTACTGGTTATTGAAAGCTCATTTTTCTTAACATATGGTTTCCCTTGATGTCGTTATCCCTCTATCAATGGTAGCTAACCAGTCCAATTACATTATGGTGGCTATTGACCCTTGACCAGTTGGGTTGAAGCATTGGCGATATGGGATTTGAGGGGCGGTCACAGTGGCCAAGTTTGTATTGAAATGTATTACCCTTTGACATGGCTACCCACATTTCATTCTTACAATAAAGGAATCAACTTCACCTCGCACATCCTTCCAAAGTTTAATGAGCTTACGGGCTTTTGTGGGGTTCTGATGACCCATACACCCTGAGTCTAACGGAATGGTTGAATGGGTCAATGGGACATTGGTGAAAATCCTCCAGAAGCTGGTAACCAATATGACCCTCTTATTGGAGTTCCTTAATGTCTACCACCGTTTTCATTTATAACACTAGTATCATTCCTCCATGAGGAAAAGCTCCTTTCAATTATTATACAAATGACACCCCACTGGCATTGCTCTAATCATGAATAGAAAGATACTGGCGGAATGGATCCCCACTATTACTTGACTAATTTAGCTGACACACTGAAAAAGTTGCAATGGAAGCATACTCCTTCAGCTTTGCAAAAAAGATCAAGCAACTGAATGCCAATCAGGTATGGTGTAGCGGGTCAGCTCATTTCCAAGAAGGTGAGATGGTACTGTTCTATAACCAGCACAGGTATGGGTGGAAACAAAAGTTGGCCAACATCTGGATTAATCCATTTGAAGTGATCAAGAAAATGGCGTTGACGCCTACACCATCAAAGAACCAGGGAGTGTTCAAAATTATTAATTGTGTGCACACAAAGTTCCTTCAAGCACATAAACAATAAAGAGACTTATTGTCCTGTCAAAGGGGTTAATTTTGAGATTATGATATGACTGGACGATAAGCCCTGAAGAGCTATGGCAGATTGGCGAGAATCTGCCAACAAGTATGATTAATTATGATTGTTTGAGAGCCTTGAAATAAGGTGATATTGGGATATAATGGATTATTATTGGATAGCCTATAAATAAGGCAATAAGGTGACGTTGACCTTTGAAAAATATTACATAGATCACCTCAAACTAAGGTGATAGATAATTAAAGAATACAATCACAAAACCAATGAGAAAATGGCAGAATAAAATAGTTTAAGCCAAGGGAGCAGAATCATCCAAGGTCATTGATATATAATCATGATGGGGTGATTGAAAGGTCATGTTTTTTAGTAGTTTAGAGAGAGCGGAACATTTGAGGAACAGCTATATCCATTAAATATATAAAAGTGTTTTAAGGGTGATTGCTCCATATTTTCTTAAGTTTTAAAGTGTGTTTAGAGGACTGACGAATCTTACATTTTCCATCCATGGTTATGTGGGTTTGGCCTGTGCAACCCTTACAGCGTATCCTAATGGTATCACCTAAAATTATAACAGTGATATAAAAAATAAAAAAACTTATTATTTTACTGATTTAGGAAGGATTTAGTTGCTTTTTTATATTAGGTAAATTTTTAACAGTTTTGACCCATTTAGTTTAGCGCAAAACTATCCAGGATTTAACAGCTATCTAGAGGATTGCGATTATAACCTACAGCATAAAAATTAGGATAAAAGAGTTGTTGCAGCGGCCTGAAGCGATACAAATCACTTGGTTTAACTGGCTTCTGAATCTGACAAAACAAATATTAACGTATTTAACTATGGTTTTATTCCCTCTTTCATTATAGTAATCATAATCACTCAAAGTTTCAAACTCCAACATGACCATCTTAGTATTGGATTTCAAAGGTTAGTAATCTCTCAATGTCTAAGGTAAAGAAATCAGCTTGTTTAAATTATTTTAAAATATTCATTATTTACTTTTTTAATTTGCATATCAATGTATATTTATGACAAGTACATCCATATAATTTCAAGAATCAAGAGTTTTTTAAATGAATATGTGTCCTCTTGACTTGTCTGTTTCCAATGAGTAGGATTTACAATCTCATGAGGCTAAGTTAAATTGTTGCATTTCAGCATAAGGTACAGTATTTATGTCATAGTGTTTTAGCTTTAGATCCTATTAAATCAATTTTTATTAAAATAATTCACATTTTGTAGCCCTTTTTTAATAATTCATAATTATAGAGAAGGTGAAAGAGGCCCAAAAAAGTTCACTAGTACTTGAAAGTGAGGATAGCGAGACATTTATTCTTAGTAACGTTATAGTTGCATTCATATTTAAACTAGGCTTTACTTAAAGGAGGTTTGAAGATCTGAGTATTGCTCGCTTTATGATTATATTTCTGCACACTTAATTGGACTGAAGTTTGGATGATGGATCCTCTATTTTGTTAGTGTCTTACAGTATTTTGACCGTTTGGAAACTTACTAGGCATCCTTAAATTGCTCTGACTCTTCTAGCCAATTTTGTGCTGGATTTTCCCTCCATATTTGGGAACTTTAGCCGAGGCTGGCAAAGTAGCAAGCTGTGGATTCTGAGATCCCAGCTTGCTGAAATCATCCATAAGTGACTTAGGATACAATTCATGAAAAATATTGCTTAAAATATATCTTTATTTAAGACTAGTTTATTTGATAATTATTCATTAGGCCAGGCGCCAGTAATTATACCTCTATGGCATCTCCTGCCACATTTGAGCACAAAATTTCAATAAATTTTACCACGTCAGTTTGGACCTTGAACTGATACAACTGAGACCTATTGCTAGGTTCATTGGTGGCAAAATACTCTAATATTTGGGAGAATTTCAGGGATGAAAATTGCAACAATGAGCGTGCAAAATGGTCCTAGGATTGTCTTAAAATGAGCTTTATCATACTGTTGATGAAATACGAATTCTTGGAAGATTTTGTGGTCAATTTAAATAAATGACATAAGATTAATCGGGCTGTCAGCAGGCCTCTCTCAATAGCACTAGTTACTACCATTTGAGGTGGTCCATTTGCAAGTGCTATCATGCCAGTTATGCATATAAACATACAAAAATTACTTTAGGACCAGCTCAAAAAAGGTTTTCGTCATACTGCTGACAAAAATGACTCTCTAATTGGGATGTCAATTGGCCCTCTCAATAGCACTAGGTACTCCCATTTGGGCGGTTTTTGTGCAAGTGCTATTGTGCCAATTATGTGTACTGACATATCAAATTTGCCCTGAGGTGGGAAATTGGTTATGTTTCTCGTTTGTCTGCTTGTCCATGGGACTTTTAAAAGTTAAGTTTGTGTCAGCTCAAACAATTTTGTATACTTATTTCTTAATATTAATCTTGATTAATTGGGACTAGTTGCCAAGGTTTGGAGCAGCAATAATTGGCCCTACTGTGCAGGTGTATTCGTCCTTAATTATCAATAGAAATATTAGAATGAAATTACATTGAGTTGATTGGCCCAGCTGAGTAGTTGCAGAGAAGATTATCTTAGATGTGCGGGGGTTACTGTCCTGAGCTTCTTATAATATAATTACATCCACGTTGCAATAATTACCTGAGCTTTGATATTGCAATAGGTTTTAAGTAGATTATTATCTTAAGCATTAAAAGGGAAAATCAGCCCAAAATGTAGGTTGTCAAAGGGTTTTTTTTTAGAGTCAACCACAGAATCTAACAGAAAAGCTAATATTTTTTTACCTTTCTCATTGAGTTGAGACATGATAACACCATTGCATAACTGAAGGCATCTCTGAGTAAGATGACAGCTTCAATTTTTCTGAACATCAGAGTGATTGTTTTGTTCAAGAGATTTTAACTTATGAAGGTTAATAATTGGTTCCTAAGCAAACCGCATGTCCTTTTCAAGAAGAATAAAGAAGGCTCACTATTTGAGTAACTCAGGTTTGAAAGAATGGTAGTAGCCTATCTTTTTTAAAATTACTAATGTTGAGATTCTGATATGACTGAATGATAGGTCCAAAATAGCCATGTCAGATTGGCTAGAATTACCGACCATGCTTTATAAAGTACAAATATTTGAACGCCTTGGAAAAAAGCAATATTGGGTCAGGAAGGGTTATTGGGTCGCCATTATTTAAGGCATAAGGCAATGTCAAGTTTGACAAATATTGAGTAGATCAACTTGAACTAAGGTAATATGGAATTTGAGGATACCATACTCTGCTGGAACCAATGAGAATATGGTGGAACTGAAAAGTCTAAGCCAAGAGAGTGGTATTGACTTAAGTCACTGATATTTAAGCAAGATGAGACGATTGAAGGAGGGAATATTGATAGAAAGAAGCAAGAGGAGCAGAAGGGAGCTACTGCTATATTAAAATCATAATTTGATGTGGCTGATGCGATTGCTTCACATTCTATTAAAATCTTTACGTTGTCTTATGGGCCAGCAATCTCTATATTGTCCATCCATTGCTCAGTGGGCTTGACGATGCACAAAAACCTTACAGCGTATCTCAATGATTCCGCCAATTTATAACAGTGTGTTTACAACATATAACCCATGTACAACCACAAAAAAAATAAAAAAATTCTCCAATCTTCGGTCATGACATCTCAGGACAGCACCAAAGAAGAATCTTCCAAAACATCTCACTTACCAAACTGCTGAGACCAAACTTGTTGTGGACGCATTGCTCAAAAAAGAGGAGCTCCTTCAGGAGTGCGACAATATAATGAATCAACTTAAAAGTGCGGATAGTCAGCTGCAAATACTTGGACAACAGAACAGGCAACTCGCCAATCACATGGATGATGCTACTGAGTGAAAACACTACAGGAATCAGAAGATAGCTTACCTTTTACTCGCCTCATCCCCTTTAGGTGGCATAAGAACAAGGGGTCGCTCAGGAAAATCACTTTATGGTGAATATGAGACTGGATACCCTGCTAAAGAGCCTTTCTATGAACACACATGCAACATGGGCCGCTCAAGTTGTGCTGACAACACTTGGGATAATTATATTTTAATCCAACAAATCCCCCATGTGATGGCTGTTCTTCCCACTGCAGAGCCCCATGCTGCCCCTAGAGCTGCAACCCTTATAAGACCGCCCCACACTGCGATTCCAGTTATGAGCCTTGACCAAACCCTCAGTGCCCTCCTAAGACTTACAGTTAAGAGCAGGAGGAGGAGGTTTGCATTGATAAGATACCTATACTTGACCACAATGGAAACATCCATGGTTTCTTCAAATAATTTTGAATTTGTGGCAGAAGTAGCCTCCATTTGAAGATGTTTAAATTGATGATATCTGCCTCAGATGTCAGAAGTGCTGACCAAGTAACCTGTTATCTTCCAAGCAGTACCGTTACATATCGGAGGCGAAAAATTCTGTGGAGCGGCTGTTTGGGGGCGCCGCAAAGATGTTGCAATGAAAGACTGAATTTTTGACCACCAGGTTTCACCATATTGAGACACTCACTGCGTTTGCTGACCATTTTATGGCGGAAGCCCGTGTGCTGATTGGGTCACGGACTTTATACAAATCTAGTGTATGCATTTCAATGACCTCTGCAGTGAAGCCATATTGAGAGCTTTACAATGTCATGACTCCAATTTTGGATGACAATGTACCCTTGCTTAAAATTTTTCAGTTTCTGCATCAACTATCCACTACTTTCCTCCACTAATACAGCTTGTAACATACCGTCGCCATTTCCAGACCTTCTTATTTGGGGAATTCTCCTGTCCTGTTCATGTTCAGCCCAGTAACCCCTGACCTTACTATTATGTACTTTGCACTCATCCAAGTTACCCCAGAAGTTCAACTTCCACCCTGGACCTACTTGTGATAATTGTCAACAGCCCAAATATTGACCTGTCCCTAATTGAGCTGACTGTCTGCAGTTAAAATATCATCCTGGTCCATATTACAAAAACCATGGGCAAGACACTATGGGTTGAATTGTTTTGAATGCAGTCACCCTGGTCACCTTGCCCAAAGTTGCCTCAGCCGTCAGGTCCACTATGTACATCAGGATCAATACTACCTGGGAAAAGATGGAGCGGAGTAGAGATGAGACTCTCTACCTCTGCTATCACCATTTTAGACTTCCAGCATGAACCAATTGTAGTATACCAGCGGAAGCCCCTAAGTATGACGGCGGGTTTTTATGCCTGCATCCTGTTGGAGGAGTAAACATATTGACATAGGAACAAGCTAAGGCCATGGCAGAAGAAGGACCTCAGGAGCAACCAAAGCTGTATGCCTTCCAAAAGTTTGACCAAGCTAAAACGAGCTGGACCTAGCCTCAGATGCATCTTCCTTAAAAGGTGTAAACGTCGTCCTCCCAGTAGAAGCTATTTCCAAAAAATAACCCAAAGTCAGTGAGAGGATCATGAGAATTTTTGGGAAAAGAGATCTAATAAATGTTCACATATAAAGCATACAAAGTTTTTTTAATTTTAAATGCACATACTGTGACATTTTTGTAGTAAAAAATTGAGTACGCGCTATAATAAATACAGGCTCCCCATTCAACATAGTTTCCACTAATTTGGTGGTGGAGTTGACATTAAAACCTGACGTAGATCACCAAATGGTATATGGAAATGCTGGAGTGGATAGTACAGTATCTGAAGGAGCGTACAGCGCACTACCTTTGTGGTTTGGGTTAATTGTTGTTGTAGCCCTGGCAATAGTGCTACCAAACAATAATTATGGCCTATTAATTGGAACTGCTTTTATGTGACACTTTGGGGATTGTCGCAATTTTGATATGACTGGATGATAATTGTGGGATAACCGGGCAGGCTCCACCAAACATAGTATCAGTTACAAATATTTGAGTGCCTTAAGATGAGGCGATATCGGGATATAACGGGTCTTTATTGGATGTAATGAGTTTATTGGATCGCCTCTATACAAGGCGATAAGGCAATAAGGCGATGTTGATATTTGATGAATACAAAGTAAATCGCCTACAAATAGGACGACAGAGGATTAAGAATAACAAGCCAAATTTGAGGAGAATCAGCAGAATAGAATAACCCAAGAAATGAGAAATAGTATCGCCTGAAGCTGACATATATAAATGAAATGGGTGATTTAGAGAGGTAGGGTTTTTAGCGCAGACGAGATGGGACAGCAAAAAGAAGCTGTATTTATAAAAATAAATAAAGGAACTTGATGGGCAATTGCTCTTGTCTTTTATATATTTTCAAGTGCATCCAAAGGACCGATGATCCCCAAGTCATCCATCCGTTGCTCAGTGGGTTTGACCTGTGTGAATGCCCAACAGATCCTAGCAATACCATTCAAAAGTATAACAGGGATGTTGTTGACATGATAGCAGAGACATTCAAAATTTTGGGGAAGAGGATATAAATACTTTACCTCCAGCGGAGTTCCAAAGAATGCAGTGCAAAAGGGTCACATTAATCTGGCATACAGTGGCGGGGTGATTTCAGTTCACTACCATTGACTAAAGAGCAAGACTGGCCCTTCCCCTAAAAAATATATGAATATCAAGGGCTACCGCACAGAGCTGCTATGCCTATATCTATTCCTGATGGACACCAAGTCATAGTGAACACCGAATTGGTGGTAAAAGTGCCAGATGGACTCTATGGGGAAGTTATTGCCCCTTACCAGCAATCACAGCTTGAGCCCTTGTGGCTCCAGGCATTATCCTTCTGGGCCATGGGATATCAGGGTACTACAAGCGAGTCTACATGAACCATTACAGATCTTCTGACGTCAAATAGTGGCTAATTTACCCTCGACCCCAGTTGAGGAGGTCGTTCAGGTTCACGAGTTCAAGTTGCTGGATGAATTTGGTCTACTCATCAAACCACAGCTTGGCATAATGACTGTGGTACCATGCAATGAATTAATGAAGTTATTGGAAGTACAGAAGGATTGAGTGATTGCTTTATTTCAAAATATAAAGAGATTTTTGCTGTTGAAGACAATGATTTAAGATGCTTTTGGGGGTGGTACATCATTTGTACACTAGAGATCATCCTCCTATCACGTATTGGCCAATCTGCTGATTGAGGACAGCTGAGTAAGTAGTGACAGAGGATATAGGAAAACTACTAGAGCAGGTGGTGCTTTAACCTTTTAAGAGTCCATGGGCTTCACCCAACCTAATTGTTAAAAAGAAGGATGGTACCAGCTGTGTGGTAATAGACTGCCAGAAGCTCAACAGTATCACCAAGAATAACTCATATCCCTTGCTATGGATGAACAATGCTTTTGATCTGTTGTACGAAGCTTTTTACTTCTTGGTGATGGATTTTGATCTTGAGCTATGGGCAAATTGAGCTTCCCATAGCTGAACAGGAGAAATGCGTCATTAAAACGTCTAAAGGGCTTTCCCAAACAACCTGTATGCCACAAGAGCTGCGTAATTTCCCAGCTACTTCCCAAAGGACCATGGAAACCATTATTGGTGATCTGAAGCTGTCATGCATCCTCATGTACCTCAACAATATCAATGTCTTTTATCGTATGCTCTCCAAGAATCTTACCCATCTGGATGAGGTCTTTCTCCAGCTTTCTGAGGCCAACATTAAAATTAAGACCCATAAATGCCACTTTTTTAAGGACCAACTGAAGTATTTTGGGTTTGTGGCAGATGAGATTGGGCTGAAGCACAACCAGCCGAGGTGGAGGCTACCCAAAAGATGACCATGACTAATAGTAAGCGCAATATAAAAGTATCTTTATGGGATGGTCAGCTACTACCGCCACTTTATACCCAACTTTAGTTTATTGGAGGTTTGCTGTTTGAGTTATTGAAACAGGATGCTGCTTTTGAATGGACAGAACGCCAGTAATGCTTTTGATACACTTTGAATGGTGTTAATCACTGCACCAATGCTACGCCACCAAGTTTTGATTAAGAGTTTATTGTTCAGAAGGATGCGTCTCTTTCTTCTGTAGGGGTGTCCTATTTCAAAAAAGATGAAGGGAGGAGCACCCAGTTGCTTATTGAAGTCAGAGACTGAACTTTCATGAACGCAATTATACTGTGACTGAGTGGGAGTGCTTAGCTGTGATATACGCGTATAAGCAATTTAGGGTTTATCTGCATTAAGTGAAGCTTAAAGTTGTTACATATCATGCTTTGTTAAGCTGGTTGCTGAACCACAAAGAGCCCAAAGGGAGTTAAGCCCAATGGTCCTCAAACCGCAGGCTTTTGACTTCAGATTTTACCAACCAGGAGAAAGACACCAGTAAGCTGATTGCTTGTCAAGATTGTCAACGGTTGCCATCACAGCGGATCTGAGTGATGAGATGTATGACAATATTATCAGTGGAAAATATGACGATGAGTCGCCTCAAGTCATAAAGGCGTTAAGTGAGGCGCAAGTTAATTACTTCCAGTGGAAAGGGGATTTGTACAAATGGATTGGAGATTCAACAGTGAACTTCCCAGACCCTTGGTATGGCCCAGCATTACTATGAGCGCACATAAGGCATTCGGACATGGTGGAGTGTGCAAGACGTTTTGGAATTGTTGCAGCCTCAGTATTACTGGGAAAGCGTGAAATTTGATGTGCTTGAAACAATCTCCTGCTGCCACCAGTACCAAGTAAAAAAGCTGTACCACCAGAAGACCTCATACTGGTTAGTGAAACCGCAATTTTCTTGGCATATGGTTTCCATAGATGTCATTGACCCCCTTTTAACAGGAGCTAACTGATCCAAATACGTTCTGGTGGTAATTGACCACTTGACCAGTTAGGTTGAAGCATTGGCGATATATAATTTGGGGGTTGTCACAGTGGCCAAGTTCATAATGGAATGTATTATCAAGTGACATGACTGCCCTCAATTCCTCCTTACCTATATGGAACTAGCTTTACTTCCCATATCCTTCTAAAGTTGAACAAGCTTATGGCATACGTGGGGTTCTAATGACCCTGTACCACCCTGAGTCAAATGGGGTGGTTAAGCGAGTTAATGGGACTTTAGTGAACATAATCCAGAAATTAGTAATGGATCGACCTTCCAATAGGAGTTCCCTCCTTTCACTGCTGTTTTTGTATATAACATTAGCTACCATTCTGCCAAGGGAAGAGTCCCTTTCAACTACTATATGGACAACACCCTGCTCTTCTGCTATTGTTCTATGATTATAAGTAACTGGAAAAATGGAAAACAATGCTATTTTACTAGCCTAGAGGACACATTAATCAAGTTGCAAACTGAAGAGTACTCATTCAGCTTAGCTAAGAAGATAAAGATCAGGCTACCGTTCAGGTACTGCATAGTAGCCTAGCTCAGTTCAAAGATGGGGACATAGTTCTATTCCATGACCTTTATGGGTTTGGTTGGAAACACAAATTTGTATGCATCTGGATTGGTCTGTCTGAAGTTATTGAAAAAGTGTTGATGCCTATACTATCAAGGACCCCAAAAGCAATCAAATTATTAACCAAGTGCATGCAAAATTCCTTTGTTTGTACAAACAACTGGAGACTTATCATCCATTCAAGGGGTTAATGTCAAGACTCTGATATGACTGGATGATAAGCCCTAATTAGCTACGGCGGATTGACTAGAATCCGCTGACCATGGTTTTAGTTACAGATATCTGAGAGCCTTGAGATGAGGCGATATTGGGTTGGAAATGGTAGTTATTGGATTGCCTCTAAATAAGGCGATAAGGCAATGTCAACTTTGACAGCTATTGAGTAGATCAACTTGAACTAAGGCAATAGGAAATTCTAGAACACCAAACTCTGCCAGATTAAATGAGAATACTGTGGAACTGAATAGTCTAAGCTGAGAGAGCTGTATCAACCAAAGTCGCTGATATTCAAGTTAGATAAGATTATTGAAGGAGGGATTGTTAATAGGAAGGAGAGATCAGAGCAGAAGGGAGCTGCTGCTATATTACAATCATAATTTGATGTGGCTGATGCGATTACTTCACATTGTATTTTAAATTATTACGTTGTCTCATGGGCCAACAATCTCTATAAATCTTTCCGTTGCTCAGTGGCTTGACCCTGCGAAAAAACCTTATGGCATACCTAAATGATTACGCCAAAATAATAACAACTTATATTGAATAAAATCATATTTTATAAATCTTAGTGATGGCAATTTACTTTACCATGAAGCAGCATAAGTTCTTAAGAAATAGAGATCCCCAATAAGTCAAATTTCTATTGAAAGAATGAGGATTAAAAAAGGCTTAATATTGATGTGTCACATAAACATAAAATCTTGCTTGCATTTGCAAAGTTGTTGGTGAAACTAACTGAAAAAAAAGCAATGGCATCTATTATGAATATCTTAAGCTCATCTTATATAACTTTCTCCATTGGAAAGGATAAAAAAGCAATATATAAGCATTGAGGAAATTGATTAGGTTGAATAGCCTTTGTACATTAGGGTTAAATTACCATCGGTTTTTAAGGCCAATTCTGTTTCCATTACCCACTGTTCAAGTTTATTTTAAAGAAGAAAATTTACCCTGGAAGTTGAGTAGGGTGTCACAATGAGTTAATAATATAGCAATCATTCTTAGTAAGGTTATTTAACCTCTGGTAGTCCATTATAAAGTGATGGCCACCATAAATATTATTTACTATTTACTATTTACTATTTGAAAAGGCCATGGTTTTGTAAAGGGATTGGATTACAATGTCCGTAAATTTTTAAGCTCCTTTTCATTTAACCTGATTCTTTTTTACTCTTAGTATGGTTTAGATTGGATGGTAACAGCTCCTACATCTATCATGTGGCTCCATACATTCATGTGTCCTTTATTATAGTCAGATTTATAGATGATTTGATATACATCAAAAAGGTATTGAAACTTGTCTAGCTTTTAAAAATCTTGAAGATATCTGTGTTATTGGAATGTTACAGAGTAGTTTATTGATGAGAAACCAACATAAATTGAAGTTCCAAGTAATATATATAGAATGTCATCTATAAGTAAAAAACATCAAGCTATCTCCTGATGTTTTTATAATTGCTTTTTAGTTAGGCTGCTAAGAAAATTGGTGTAGGACATTAATATACAGGAACAATAAACTGAGAAATAATATATGGCTAGAGCTTTCTGACACCATCTATACTAGTGAGATGTAACAGAAGATTCAAAGATATCTGTATGGTTATTTTTGTGTCTACTTGACGCTGTTTCCTGGTCAAATGCCAAGTTTGTTTTTGTGTAAAATGGTATTCTGCATATCTAATTTATTCATGGTAATTTTGTGGGTATCCTGAAGTTACATAAAATAAAATAAATTCAATGCAGAAGCAGGGTCCTCAACCAGGTAAGATTGCTACTTTTGTGGCTCCTAACTCTTTGGTCTAAGGGACTCTGATATATGAGGTATAAGAAATCCTCCTTAAGGTTAGTAACTTTTCAGTTTCAGTCATAATTTGTGTGCTTATGAGTATTCATAGAAGTGTTGTCTGATGCCATCATGGGAGCAGTAAGGCTAACTTGCCCTTTTTAGATAATAAAGGAAGGATCAGCACCAAGGGTGACATATTTTCTAGCTTCTACGGATTTATGTAGTTGTGTGAACTCAATGTACAAGTGCTTTTTCTTTCTTGATCAACTATCCAAGAAAATCTTTTATTGGTAAACCAGTATTGTAAAATTCCATGACTTGTACTTTGGTAATTATTAAAACTACTGTTGCAATTTTGTTCCAAACAACCATACAAAACCAGTTTTTTATCATTGTTTTTTTAGAATAAAAGTTTTAATTACCATGGGCCGTGATACCAGAATTTGTCTATTAAATTATGTTATGGTAGATTGCTCTACGTCACTGTAAATCAATCAAATTAAGTTGTGGTGGATTTACCTGACGTCAATGTCAAAACATCTAATTGAGTTATGGCATATTACCTTGCCCACGTGCCCACGTTTTAAATGTAGCAGAATAGCTACTGAGGTCAAAATTCTTACCACCCTGATAAAATTTCCCCTGAGTCATTTCCTACTAATTTACAAGGCTTTAAAGCATCATAATTCGAATTATTTTTATTTATTCTATTTATTTATTTGCCACAAGCTCTAACTACAATCATGGGTTCTGTCCCAAATTTTTGAGACAATTATTTTTACTATTTCTCAGAATATAAATGTGCTTCTTGATACTTCTACCATGTAATTTATTATAAACAGAATGGAAAATTGTAGAGGATCTTTTTTCACTTAGCTTCTTTGAGCTGACAAATAAAGAACCTTTGACAAAAATATCTTTATTATATTGTAAGTCTACTGCCTTCATAAAATTCCCTTTAGTTTTATAAAAAAATGTCTACCTGTGCAGTTGTAGCTGATTCCTAAGCGCCAATTACATTTGGTGCTCACTACAGGGGCCTCTTTTGGTACTCTTTTTTCTGACAAATCTCAAAATACCATACTCTAGTGACGACTACCAGGGCGTCCCAACGTAAATTCCTTATGAACCCAATTATGAAGTGGGTCCATTGAGTTCTAGCATCATGGCCCAATTGACCAAAGCGTTATTATAAAATGAACTAATTGAAGAAGCAGATCCAGTTTAAGCCAAAATCTATTAAAAAGTAAAAAAACTTTATACCACCTTGTCAAATCTCAGGGGCAGAAAATCAATGATTAAAATTCTCATTTAGTTAAGTCTATCTGGAAGCAGAAAAATGCTGAACAGAAATTTATGGCGGAACAGTATATTTTTAGTGTTGTTAAACAACTCCACCAGGATCTTAAGTGTACTATTAGTTAGTATAGACAAGAGCAGTGGTAAGCCAATTCTTCAGACTCATAGTCCAATAACTATATGAAGAAAGTGGTGGCTACTATGGCCAATGTATTAACTACTGTACCCTTATTGGCTGCTACTGTCAGCCCAACTGCAGCGGCCACCACTATACATCAATACTGACCCTCAAATTACTTTGGAGCTTTTTACTTAGGTAAACCCAGTCAACTTGCCTAAGTTTAATACGCATAGAAATATCCATACCTTCATATGGTTATTTAAAACTATTTATGAGAAATATATACTTACTAAACAGGCAGTATAATAAATTTTCAGGAACCCTATATTCAAGAGCTAGTATTGCCAAAATATCTGAGGTCAGCATATCATACATTAACGCCAAGGATATTTTTATTGATGACTTTGGTGGAGCAGAAAGGAAGATAGGATGGAAAAATGCCATCCTATCAGTCAATTTTAAAGTTAGTGAGGAAGCGTTAGACTTTGCTGATCAGTTTTAATATGAGGCTCAAGTGTTATATGGCGCCCAAGTTCTGAGACAATATGACGCTCAGACCAGTTTCTGCCATGCCTGCGAGCCTCAAATTGAATTTTATTTTGGCCACGATACCCATTCTAGATTCAAACACTACCAGTACCAAAATGGTAAACTTATGGCGCTGCGCCCTTACTTTCAGTGCTCCTAATAACGAGCCCTCAAGAATGAGTCAAGTAATTTTTACAGGCTGCGACCATGTACTAAGATTTGGGAAAAGCTCTGCAGAGTAGAATAAGGTTGCTCTACTTTTTATAAAGTTCGAAAATCTTGGTTAACGTTAAACATAATGGAACTTTGCCATGTTGAGGTAAAGTCCCCTATTAATATAACCAACGAGTTTGTTACATAACTGCAGCCCAGGTGAACGATCATTTATTTGATTACTTAAGTCAAGTGGATACCTTTAACTTTACACACTCACCAGGTCAAATAATCATGCTGACGGTCCTTGCATTTATATTGGTGTGTACAGCTTACCAAATTAGCCATTGTGGACAGCAGAGCCTCTATCAACATAATTTCTTCCAAACTAATGAAATATTTTAGACTGCACCCAATATTGACCATTTTAAAAAATATAGAACGGTGGGACTTAATGACATTACTTCACTAGGAGTATATAGTTCCTTGCCGCTGAGGTTCAGCACTGAAGTGATGTCTGCTTTAGCTACCATTTTACTCCATGAGAATTACAAGTTGCTTACTGATGCCTCTTTTATGAGGAATATGAGCTAAAAGCCAAATTTGAGGACATTACTTTGGAGGCAGGAGGACAACACATTTTTCTGTATTGTACCCAGGAATCTGATGATGACGCACTTGACCGATGAGCATGGTTATCATACAATTGATTGTTCCACCAGAATTGTGATGATGATTCTGAATGAAGAGATGGCGGATCACTCAGCAGCGTTGTATGGTAGAACAGAAGACAATGTGCATACTTTGCCTATGCAGCTTCCTGTGCCAGTGGAGGCTGAATCTATCACACAGATTGTTTCCATCTCACAACCTTCCTTGATTGTATATGAGACTAATAAGTAAATTAGTCTCAATGCGTATTGTAAGGGTAGCAAGAGCACTATAAATCTTTTATCAAATTCCAACGAATTCCCCTCCATGCTAGAAAAAATAAACTAATAAACTAGGGCATCAGGACCTCTTTGAGAAATATTACTCTACAGATTCCTAAAGGTTTTAAGGTAAGATCCTTTCGCCAAGACGCTAATCCAAAAAGGATCCCTTTGCAACCTCTGGTGCTGTTTATTCTAACCAAGGAGAAATCAAGATCTCTTTAGAGAGCACCTACTCTTAACCTATGCATATCCAGAAGCATCAAATCATTTCTTATGTTTATGTGTTGCCTGGCTTAGCAGCTTTTTTTCAGTTAACAGCTAGCCCCTGCACAATTCTTTGATGAATGTTTGATTAGTTGGTGGGAATTGTTGCAATTTGGTCCAAACAACCATTTAAAAATTTTCGTTTATTTCACGTTGTATTTTAGATTAAGGGTTCGATTCTTGGGCCTTGAGACCAAGATTTATCTGTCAACTTAAGTTGTTGTAAAATGCCTAAATGTCACTTAAATCCATTAAATTAAGTTACGGCTATTACCTTGCCCTGTTTTATATGTAGTAAAATAGCTACTAAGGGCCAAATTCTCATCATCCTACTGACAATTTCCCCTAGATCATTTCCTAATAAATTGTGAAGCTTTACAGCGTCATAAATTAAACTCTTTCATATATTTTACTTTTCACCTTTATCCACCCGTGTAAAACCAATTGTCAAGGGTTTTGTCCCTAAAATACAAGCCAATAATCTTTACCATTTTCCAGAATAACTATGCACTGATTGGTACTCTTCCATGTAGTTATTATGATGGGATTGAAAAATGTAGGAGATCTTTAATTATACCTTTTTTAAGCTTCTATTTAAAAAACAAATGATGATGTGTGGCGGCTCCCCCTTTTGGGTTGGGCACCACTTTTTACTAAAAAGAAAGGACCTTGAATAGTATTAATTATTGTATTAATGGCCTACTCTTTCATTGTATCCTTAAGTTTTTTATACAAACTAGAACAACCTTTCCAGTTGTAATTTACGCCTAAGCGCAAATTACAGCATCTACCTTAGTTATGTTTCCTCAAAAGTTAAGTGGTAATCCAAGAATTTTTTATATAGAAAACATGGCACCTAGCATATGAATAATATCTGGATACTAACTATTGATCCAAAGTAAACTTTAAAATTTTTTTGTAGGTTGATTAAACCTGGAGAGGAACTGATCTGCTTTGCTTGCATTATTAACTATCACGGGATCCATGGATTTTTTCGGTACATCTCATCAGGAACTAAGGTCTTTTCAATGGTATCAGCATCAAGCATTCAGGGACCTTGATTTCTGAAGGAGTTTCAAGCACATACTAGCCAGTGTTTCTCCACCCCTATCAAAATCGCCTTCAGAGGTGTTATAGATGTAGAAGAGTTGAGTAATTGTAGTTCTGTTATCATCATGTATTGGAAGGTTTTCAATATTAAGTGGCACTGGTCCCTAGTATGACAAGTATTATCCCTTTTTGACTTTTCATAGTTTCTTCTAAAAGCACTTAATCTCCTGTTTAATTTTAATAAAAAAATTGTACTTGGATTGTTAAGTTGTATTTAGTTCTTATTACTTGAAATTCTTACCTCAATCCTTAAAGTCATGCTTCATGTATACTTAGGCTTTGTAGAATTTATATCTAACATAGCTCATTTATGTTGTGTACTACATCAAATCTCGCTTCAAAAAAGTATTATAAATGACAAACTCAATATTGATATTCAAACCAAAGTTACATTGCTATGAAGTTATCCATTGATATAATTTAAATCATCAAAAATTGGGTTTTTATATAACAGTGTCCAGTAATGTAGCAATGGACTTACCATGGTATATACCCGTCTATAAAAATACTTGTAATTTATACTTGTAATCAGTTTAAACGTAAATTCTTATTTAGGCGTCCTTGACTTCTTGCCATGTGTGCAAATTGTTCATGTGTGGTAATGATTCTTCATGATCTATATGAGTTAGGCACGCTGACGTGTCTCACATTGAAAACTATCTTTTTTCCTTCTAAAGAAAACTTATATGTAAAGGAATGAGGCTATGCTACCCTCACCAGGTATAAACATTTACTTTCATGAGGGTTAAAAAACAGTTTCTACTATTAGTCAAGGAGTGTGCTTTGTAGGTGTTTACATTCATTATCCTCAGAATACAAAACATGGTTGCTAGTAAAGAAGGCCACTCTAGTTACTTTGGTTCTTTTTCTTTCACTCAATCTCACTTTTGAGCAATTTATTTTAAAAAAATTTATTTATTCACTGCCATCTGGCCACGCCCATTTCCTATTCAATGTCCTCAGATCCGCTGCCCTCCACCCCAGTGTGGGGCAGCGGTGCTCCACCGCCTAGCATTTTCCGCCTACAAGCAAATGCGTTTGGATGGGTCTGAACAGCCCACCCACCTCAGCCAGCTGATTTATCCCCCCACGGGACTTATTATTACACTTAGTGTGAGTCCACCCTTCTCGCCCCCATCCACTCTCCCTCCCTTGTTCCACCATTTGATTTTGCCTCTGCATCAACTACAGGCGTTTATTCCCATATACTGACAAGGCAATTATTAACCTAGCCATCACGGCCTTCACACCATCTAGCTTTATCAACTTCTGCCCATTTAAGGGCTACTTTGATATTAAGTTCCAAACAGAGGATGATGCTGCAGCGGCGGTGATAACTCCTTTAATTTACAAAAATAACTATATTCCACTACCCGTACTCGCCTCCCTTTGGACACCACCAGGGTGGTGTCATTTTCAAATCTCCCATCCCACCTCCCACCCCAAGTTTTATATGACAAGTTGGTCATGGGGCTTATGGCTTATGGCACTCAGCCCAACCTCATCTTTGCAGTACCCTCTGGTGCAGAGTGCCTCGCTGCCCCTTGTGCGACTGCCACCATCATCCCACACCACCCTGCCATAGCCCACCAAAACCCCCCGCGCTAGCGTTGCAGCAGCTCTGGAGCATTTCTTTTGGGCTTGGGTCAATAATGGTCAGCAGATTTGTCCCCTCTGCTTTGGGCTCAACCATGCAAAAAAGCTTGCCCACATGCTGCTTCCACTGAAGCGGCTTCAGAGCCCCCTCCGCGGGTCCTGTATGGGGCACTTTGCTGCCCCCTCCCACCCTCCACTCTTGTCAATGGGCTAGAATAGGAAATTGGCCTACCCAAATCTTCCAGCCACATTCTCCCACATAAACCTACCCCAGCCAATCAGAGCCAGGCTTGGACCACCCTTCGCACCCAAGCACCCACCCATTCACCCACCCCCACCCACCCAACTTCTAACGCCACTATTCTCATGAACCAAAATCCATGGGACCTATTGGCAGAGGTTGATGAATCAGGCAACGTTCTCATTAGTGAGCATTCCGGTCAACCTCTCAGCCTATACAATTATGGTCAGGCCAAATTTTTCTTTCCTGACTTTGATGAAATCCCACCCCCCAGACATTTCACTCCTCTGCCCAATGCAGCCCCCTACCAAAGTGACCACCAGCTCACCTTAGCTGTGGTGGCCTCTCCCCAGTGCCCAACCCTATACACAGCAGTGGCCCAATCAATGGCTCAGTTCCAGCATGGCCTGCCCACCCTCTTCTTCCCCCCAACTTCCCTGAATCTACATGCAGCGACATCTCAAAGTTATTTGATGATGCTGAAGTTGCTGTCATGAATGTTGCAACACTCGCCAAATTCAACCCTTTGGCTAAAATCACCCGCCACAGTATCTCCCTTTTTGCCCAACTTCCCAAAGCCCACAAAGAAGCTGAAATTCTTGTCATGGCATTTGTTGAAGCGCTTTACCGCGCTTATCTTAATGATGAGG
The DNA here is from genome assembly GCA_022478985.1 of Massospora cicadina. Lineage (NCBI taxonomy): Eukaryota > Fungi > Entomophthoromycota > Entomophthoromycetes > Entomophthorales > Entomophthoraceae > Massospora > Massospora cicadina. Next base: position 139,008 of record JAKSZP010013200.1, read on the forward strand.
TGGAAAACTTGTACTACACCGACTTCCACCCCCACTACGCAGATGCCCCAACGCCCTGGCTCTCCACTTTGATCTACTACTTTAATCAAAATCCCATGATTGGGGCGCATTTGTCTGAAAACCAACCCCCCAACCCCCCTCACCCTCTGCCATGGTAGGTTAGCAGTTTGCGCTCCCTGCCTGGTTAGTACTTTATTTCTTTCAGTTCGTTTTCAATCAGTTTTTTGTTTTAATTTTGGTATTGTCAGTCCCCTGGTCGGCATACCTTGAATAAATTTAAATTTAGTTACTTTAGTTCTTAAATGGGACTCATTGTCTCCCCATTTCTTCCAAGGTAAGCTTAGGGTGGCCCCTAATTGATCCAAGAAATCTTTAAATCGTGCTTCTTCACCTTTATGGATTCAAAATCATTTTCAAGATGATTCAGGTTTTCTTATATGATATCTAAGAAACAATTAAACTCTTTTAGAAGTCCAACACCTTAAAGCACAAAATAAATTCGTCCTTGATCACCTAGAAAATCAAAGCTATGTGGAGTTTGTTAAATTGTCCATAATTTAAGATTTCACTTGTCAAAGTGGTCTTCATATTGTTCTACACGCTTATAACAACAATCTGTAAGGCATAATTTTGAATGGCTTTAGCCCTTGTATGTCTTATTTGACACTAGTAAATCAAAAATGTAATAGATCTGATAGTATTTAATGGGCTCATTCATGTGTCACTTTGTAAGGTGTTAGTGTAAACTTTGGGGAACTTCAGCAGTTGATTGTGATATAAGATCCTCAATATATCTTAAGTCTCTGGAAAGCTAACTTTGAGTCAATCAAATATTTTGTTTTCATTACATCTAATGATTGTGGCTTAGGATAGTAATTCAACATGAATTTGAGCATTTTGTCGTTTGATCTCTACAGTAAAGATTTAAAAAATGTTGCGTATACTTAGAGGAATTTTCTAGGCTAATAATGTAGATAGTCATATCCTTTTCATTAAACATATTTACTCTAAAATCAAGTGTAAAGGCATAATTATAAGGGAATATGATCTATATACAAAATAATTTTAATATTTCTGCATAAATTTCTCATTTGGTAAGAGTATAACTTAAACATGCTTAAACCCTTTTCTTTGCATTTTAAATAAAATTTGACATAGATGTTCATAATAATTCATGATAAAAAATGCACAAAGAGTAAAGAGAAGGATTTATAAACTTGTGGAATTTCGTGAAAGTCCTGTTGCTTATTTAAAAATGAATATTGTTCCAAATAAGCCTATAAAGACATTATTAACTGAAGGACTTTATTTTGGGGTTTGGTATATCACAAGGCATTAGCTATACATGCTTCAGATCCTGAAAACCTTAGAGTCTGACAGAGACTTTACCTGAATTCAGGAGTATTAATATGATTTTCTTGTTAATTACAGATAATGTTATATGACTAGTGTTTATATAATTATCACCTTTACAATTTTTATTTCTTATAGGAATTAGATACCTTATATATGGGTAATTTCTTCATTACATAAGCAAGTGTGATATAGTTGCAGTAGCATTTTTTGCCCTTATAGTGATTGCCAGCTTGTGGAGTTTCCTATTAAGATGTTTTTGAAGAAGCTAAACTTAGGAATCCTACATATCATTAATCAAAAAATTTCCAGTGATCTGTGAAAAATAAAAAATAATGCAAATTGTTTACAAAGAACTTAATCAAGGAGTGAACTATATTATTTTGGATTAGCAGGCAAAGAATTTAATAGTATAAGGTTTGAAACTAATATGTTAATTCAGACATCAAAGATTGCAATATTTGCACAACTTAAAGCTTAACAATACAACATAAAAAGTGTAGGAGTTAAGATCTTATATAAGTGACTTAATTAGATTATATTTGTTTTCATATATTATAACTAACAAAGCTTGAAGGTTTATATTGCAATAGAGGTAAAAGAAACAAAAAAAATTAAACAATTAATTTAATTTGTTACATATGTATACGTTACAAGTCATCCATTATCATTTATTATCTTATGTGTCATATAATTGCAAATCCAATGAAATGTGATCTGATTTGGTACTAATCAACAAAGTAAAGCAATCAGTTTTTTTCCTAAGTAAATAATCTTAATTTTAGCAATCCAGAATGATTATCTATCAAATGTAACACACCATAGGATTTAAGTCACATCATAACATGTCCTTAAAGTTGGTGTGACATATTTAAGATATTAGAATAATTATTGGAGAATTAGTAAATTTAAATTCAGAACTCATTAAGTATAGTTTGGATGAAAATTATGTTAATAAATTCTAATCTCCAATACTCCTTTTTAGAGGAGCATCTAACAGATGTCTCAAAAGTATTGCAAAAAAGCACAGTTTGCTATTGCTTCAAACAGTAGTTTATTTAGCCTATTATTAAGATTTTTATACAATAAGATGCTGAAAAGATCTATTTTTTGTTTTAGAAATAAAGCGAGGCACAAAAATAAAACATTATTTTGTATTAATATTCTTCTGGAAATTATGATGAGTTATAGATAAAAACTACATTCAATGACCTATTAATGTTTGGAAGCAGTTATGACTGTCAGTCATGGAGATACTTTTAAAAACTAGAACAGATTATGAGTTTAATAAAGTCCTAAAACCAACTTAACCTAAACTACGGCTCACACTCAATCTGGTACAAAAAAGGTCTTAAATCCCAGTACCACTTCTTGTACTACAAAGGCTACCTTGCCCATGTACTCAAATAGCGCAGGTTATTGACTTCTGTTAGCAGACCATTAACTTCTCCCAAATTTAGTTTCATCAAACAATTGATAAAATAAAAAAAGTTATCAAGAGGAGATCCTATCAAGCTGTCATATGAAAGTATTAAAGCATTAGCCAGATCTTTGTATTTAAACTAGAGGGGAGAGTTATCAAACCTACACCAATATAAGGCAAAATAAATATACTCCAAATCAACGCATTTATTATGTTCCTAGATTGTGTAGATTAACGCAAAGATGATGTTAAGTTATAATAGTTCCAAAAGGTTAGAGAGACTCTGATCCTTTACCTGAACCCTATTTGAATTTGTCCTTCTCACTAGTTCCAAAAATAATCTTTAAACAATAGTTTGAGCGTTTTGACTTAATCCTAACCCCATAGAGTCTAATTTATGGTTTAATGCTAATTTACACAAGCTCCAAACACTCAGCTGCCCCCTCATGGGTGTTGTTATATTGTGGTCTTAACAACTATGTAAAAATTATGTAATGTCAATAATTTTTAATGCATATAAAAAATCTAGGGTATGATTATTGCTGCCTTCTACTGATGTTACTCCATCAGGTTTTCATTTTCTATAATAAACTACATTTACCAAGAATCATCAACATTAATAGGTGATATCTAAATTCATAATTGATATTGCGCCTCCCCTCCATCTGGAGCCTTATTTATTGATTACCCAGAATTTACCTCCCACAAAGCCATGGCTATGAAATCACTTCTTATATTATCATTATTACTCCCTTGCCTTTGCGCCACTGAACATAAGTACTAATTATTAAAAAATTTTCTCAGCCTATACCCTGTGTTGGAGTAAAATCATTGCTATTTAGTAGATAGATCAAGGTTCTCAGCCAATCTGTTGTCTCATAACTGGCCTTAGTTCCTTGTATTTTCAGAACACTTAACAAACGCTCAATATCCTAAGTGGAGTTTAGTCACCAAGTGCCAATCACTAATTGTAACTAGAATATAAATAGGTAATAATCAGGGAATAGTATTTTTGGAAGAGGATCTTTTAAAATTAAATTTCTATGAAAGTAATGATACCAGAGAACACCATCACCTGCAAGCCATTGCACCACTGTTAATACATAATAAAATGGTGTACTATTTTCTTATCTTGAAAATCCTCTTGAGATAACTTTGTGAATAACCTCTTGTTTCCAGGTGTTAAAAATTGGTCACAGCACAGTTTTTGTGGGATTACTTTTTAATTGATATTACTTCTTGTATGATGAAAGGAATCATGAATATGAGCCGTATATGTTCATCTAAAGTTTGCCCTTTGTTCACTTTAGTATTTATGCAATCCCATCCTAAAACAAGTAAACCAATTACTAGTAAAATTTAGTACAACCAAGGACAAAATAATATTATTAGGTAAGTAGTTATCATATAAATGGGTGTCATGGCAACTAAGTGCCCTCATATCAGAATCATCAACATCAGTCACTGAAAATAGCTTTTATTTATTTACTTGCAGCTTTGGCATGCTATTAGTCAAATTTTCGCTATAATAATTTACCAAAATCAGCGATCATGCCCTCAAGATTGTAAACTAAACTATTGGGGATAATCAAAATAACTTGATAAAGTTTAATTAGTAAGTTAATCATATATTATAATTTAGAGTTCCCTCCATTAGAGCCTAAAAATATTGACATAGCACTTAATTATTGAATGCTATATTGGAGCTTCCTCCACAAAAGACTAAAAGTCAAAGACACTAATATATAACTGGGGATTATCCCCAACTCATTCACCAGTATTAAACATATGGAAAAAGCATAATTGAGTTTAATTTCCAACAAATTGCCCCACTTACCCAAATATCTTTTTCAAACACGACTTCTGATGCAGATACTTTCGCCCAATCCCACGCATCCTAGAGGTGGTGGAAACCCAATGTCAGTGTACGTTGCCAAAAAATAAATTATGATAGAACCCACTAGTGGAATTAGTAGCCTTAGTAATATTAACAGAGCATCAAAAAGAAGTTAATAGCAATCATTTCCAAGGAGCTTGATGGCATTAAACCATATCTAAACCGTTGGACCAAAGATCTAACTACAGTAGAATTGAATATATAAGCAAATTAAATGATCCCATCCAGATGGCTAGTTATTATGCATTACCATAAGAACTTAGCATTCACTATTAATGATATGACAATCAGAAAGGTTCTTAATCATTTAGGCATCCAATGCCAACTTATCAATGACCTCAAGGGAACCAATCCATGGCTAGTCTAACTTGTTTTGGCATCTGAGGCCATGTGTGTCACAACTGCTAACCCAATTGCCAATTTCAAAAGTCAGGAGAGCTGACTGATTGAAACTTTCATATTTTTTGAATTAAGCTTCCACTTGAGTGTATTGGAATAGGTGAAGGACTTTGACCCTATTAGGACTTTCGTCAAGTTTTCAAGTATTGGAGAGGTGTCATTACCAGTCTCAGGTGAAGCGCAGAATATATAATTGGAAACCCAGCCCAACGCCCATAAGCAATTTAAAAGGGGATTTCCCCATTGACAATTGATAATTTAGATTATAGATGAAAGTCGCCGCTGACAAATATGTTACCCATCTGGAAGCTTTCCCAGTGACAACTTCTTCAAAGTAGTAGCCAGAGTACCATTTACTCTCAAAGCTATTCCATTGGTCTCTGGATGGTAGAGCATCATTAGTACTCCTCATATTCCCATTAACTCATTTAATTTCAAAATAGTATGCGAGGAGAAGTTGTTGCCATTATCTATTAAAATAACCAGAGGGCAACCTTGATGATAAAATATCTGCTCCATTATGAACTTAGCAGTACTAATGTCATCTACTTTAGCAATAGCACGCATCTCTACCCAATGAGGTAAGTGATCAATTGCTATAATGACACATCAGCTTTTCTCTTACTCAGTGTCAATGGCCCTACTATGTTAATGGATTTAGTATGTCATGAGAAAACATGTTCAACTAGCCAGAAAGTAGCGTCTTTCTTAGAAGGCTTGTGAGAATGAAAAATTGCACAACAGTCAAGGTGTTCTGCGATATTGTATTAAGAGATTCCCACTAGTAAACCTGTTGAGCCTGTTCCATGGTTCTCTGTAGGCCCCCATGGCAAATTATGTTATAATCTTCATTAATAATCACTGTGCATTTGGATGACCTTAGATACAATATGAAATTTACTTAACAATTTTAAGCAAGTGACCCTTGATGACTTCATGATCTCCATCACTTTGGTTACTGTCTGGTGAATCAAAGGAAGCTGTTCTTTGATATATTTAATAAGCATATTCTCATTAAACGCATCCACTATATTTTCTAGAACACTAAAACAGTGGGTAATCATGACAATCCATTACATTTTGATGCATGGTCCCCACTCAATGTAAGATCTCATAAGTATATGTTTGTAACTATAGAGCCCATCAGGTCACCAGACCTTCATCTTCTTTTAAATTATGCAGCCATCTCAGTGAGGAATGGTCAGTCACAACATTAAAATGAACTCTGTGAATGTATACTCTGAACTGTTTGCAAGCATATATTACCACAAGGTATTCCTGCTAAGTCTGGTATAGTTTTTTATGCTTACTCAGGCTATGGCTTGCATATGACTCTGTGTGTTCATTGCCAAATTCGTCCACCTGACTCAAAATAGCAGCAATTGCTGTCAATGATGCATTGGTTGAATAGTATAAAAGGTTTAACAAAATTTGGATTATTAAATATTAGCTCCATCAGGTATACCCTAAGGGTATCTAGGATTCTGGGCTTCCTTATTCCATATAAGAACTTTTATAGGGGCCTTAAAAAAACTAAAAGAATTTGCTTAGCAAAGAGGCAAGTCTTTAATAAATTTGCGATAATAACTGACCATTTCATAAAATCCTTCACATCTAAAATAATCTTTGTTTGTCATAAAGCTGAAGTGCCTCATCCTTTGGTTTTTGAGGGTGTAGCCCATTAGAGTTGACAATGAGCCCCAGATGATTGATCTTAATTACGAAGAAATGACATTTCTGAGATTTTATCTAATGATTTTCCAACACTAATTATTTTGAAAACTTCTTCTAAGTGTTCAAGGTGATCTGTGGAGGTGTGATTGAATACATTATTATCATCTAAGTAGACGAGAATGCACAATAGCTTCAATATACCTAACACAGTATCCATTGTTCGTTGTAATATCACTAACACTTTAAAAGGACCCTAGGCATTTGCACCGGCTGATATAATCTATTATGGTAATGATTGTGCATTTTTCTTAATCCTCTCTAGGTAGGTTAATTTTCTAGTACCTAAATATGAAATCCATTTCCAAAAAGAATTGAGCCCCTACTAAGTGGTCATGAAGGTCATCAATCTGCAGAAGTGTCTATAAGCATTTTTCATTATTTTATTATATGATGGTAAACTAAGACAACCCAGTTGGATCCATATTTCCTTTTACCTTTAAGATTTGATTCGCCCAATGGCTTGATTATGAGACAGCGACCCATGTCTGAGTAGCTTATAACTCTGTCAGCAAAAATTGTGCCCTTTACTGCAAATGTCAAATTGGTCGCTACAGATTAGTGATTGATCTATGACATCACCTTATGAACTATACGTTTAGTTCAACCAAAGTCAAAATCATTTTTCTAAAAAATCCAGATTATCATTAATATAAAACTAAGTATGTAATATATTTGTTCTTCTGAGATTACTGTTGAAGTCTTTGTCCTACTTCAGATGGGCTGGTTCTTCTTCTAGGGTAATTTAGAGTTTTAATCATCTATTGTATGGAGACTATTAGACCAAATGGTGACTATAGTCAAGATATAAACTCCTTGAAAATGACACTTCAAAGTTATATTCTCCTGTCATCACTTAGACAAAGAATCACTGCTCTGATCCTTTTGATCCTAAGTAAATTCTCAACTTAATACAACGTGAAAGTATTAAATACAAAAAGCTTGTATATTAAACTGAAAAATTGTGATAATAATTGATTGTACTTTTTTGCTATAAACTTTGAGGCAATTTATAGGGTTCAATGTTAACCATATCTTACCCATGAAGCCTCATTTTTCAATGGCACTTAGACAGAGGAACATATAGAAGTTCATCTGATGGTCTACAAAATCTTTTGACTTAAGGGCATCTCACATGGCCTCAAAGTCAGTGTCAAACTCAAAAATATCTCAAGACAGCATTACTGATGCGTCTGCATATTGCTGATCAATGCTCCTCTCAAGCATTCAGTGGCACATACCAAGGCGATTTGTACCACTAATTAGTAATTAAATCTTTTTGTAAACTCAATAAACATTAAAAAATAATTTTGACATAAACCAACAAAGCCCACTAGCTCAGTTCATTATGTAAACTATTATTATTAAAACTGACTTAACCAACAAGGCCTCCAGGCCCATGTCATCATAGTTGAATATTATTAAGTGGAATTGCTAGTCCACGAATTTCAAGTTCTGATATACTCAGGATATTTTTGGTCCCTAATCACTGATAATTTTGATATGATATGTAGTAAAATATCATCAGATAATATTATTGTCTCCTCTTATAAATTACCCAACAATTTAGGTCCATTCAATTATTCATCATTTTCCCCACCTTGACTAGATAAAAACGGAGGGTATTCTTTTTTCCTTGGTTATAACATCCAATTTTTCTCAGCCTTCAGAATATAATACTATGTTAATATCCTTTTGGCCCTAAATTAACTTTTCTTCTTGAATTACACACTTCCATACTGCATGTTACAGTTAGCTCAGGCGTTTTGCCTTCATTTCTTAGACTGGCCAACCAGCTATGCTTCGACGTTTTCCATAAGTTCAACTTCTACGCCTGCTGCAACTCCAGCAACCCTTGGCAAACTCAAACCGGCCCACTTTGCTTCAACCTTAATCTCTTCCTCCCAAATAAGGGTCATTTAGCCCCAGTGGCGATGAGGCTTTAGAATTTACGATTTAAATTAACTTTTCTTAATGTTATTATTTTTCATTTTTATAAGCTTTATTCTTATTATTTTTATATATATATCCTTTTATACATTTTCATTTTCCTTTTTCTTTTGTTTAATAAGAATCAATAAAGCTTACTAAGTGGATATAGGAAGGATCCAAAGAGTTAAGAGTATGCTTCAGGGTATTTCTAATGCTAGGAAACTTTTTGATGAATGTGTCAATTGGCATATATATATTCACCTCCTTCAATCTTGGGGTATCTGCCGCATTTCTCAGCCCTTCATCCAGAATATTCTTAAGTATCTTTTTCACATATGGTTTAGCAACTACTTCAGAGGATTCAGATATGACAACCTTACTCTTAGAGCGAGTTATCAAATGCACATCAGTATAACAGTTATTCATTGCTATATAGAATTCTTTTTGCTGGTAATTGAGGCTTCGTGACCTGCATTTTCTTGTTGGTCAGGTAGGACTGGTGTTTTTGGCAAAATAGAGCATCCCACATCTATTGTACTTGTTCTTTTCACTCCATCTGCGTATTATCCAAAAGGACTACATTAACACTATGCTGTTGGCATCAGTAAGCAAAATGTCCTTTATAATTTCAGTTATAGAAAATAATCTCACTAATGGGCGTGATTCTTTGTATCTAAGTTTTACTCAGTTTTCAAAGGCGGATTCTGTCAGAATTATTATTAGTATTGCAGAGTTTTCCAGCAGAGGCAACAGGTCCTGATCTGCATCCAGAATTGGAAGTGCCATAATTTTTTGATCATCCGCGCATATAATCAACTAATTTTGACGTTGCAAGTTTTTTCACAAAAGCAGGCAATAGGATGTTTGACAAATTTTGGTAAGGTCGTACTTCATGTTGTAATTCAAGATTAACATCAAAATAAATCACTGCCTTTGCACCTAGGAGAACTTGAGCTTCACAATAGAATTAATCCGCAAAATCATCAATCAATGATCTTTCTTAAAGCTGATATTCATAAATTTGGATTTTTTAGTTGACATTCGTTCTGGACCTCCAAATTCATGAAGAAAGACCCTTTGACTTCTGCATAGGTTATATTTCAAACCAATTGAGGCATAATTAACTTGCTACTCCATTCATCTACGCAGTTGATCATAGTGGCCGCTTTGTTGCGGTCACTAGCCCCATACATGGCCATTTCAAAGCTTTATGATAAAAGTGGCTATATTTTTATTCTTAATGAAAGCAGGCAGGTTTGACAGTTTATATTATTATTCCATGATCATGAGTATTGTGATTACTTCTCTGTTGGCTTGAACCAATCGTATTAGGCGCTGAGGCGCCGCGCCACAGTTAGAGGAACTTGGGTAAAATAAAGCAACCATTTATCTGGCATTTGCCGAAGTGGTCCAGTAATAATCTCATAATGTTCAGAGGCATCACTTTCAGTAGAATCTCATTGGGTGTACTGGCTTTGACCATTCTCCTAATCCTTCAATAGTACAATTTTCTCATTCAAATTGGTGATTCTAATTGAAGAGCAGAAATCACTTGATCTTTCACTATTATTAATTTCTTTAAATTATTCACTTCTTTATGTGAGCATTGTTTGCCTAATTAATAAAAGTTACTTCTTCCATGAGATTATTAATTTGATTACTCATTATGTGCGCTGAGTATTAGAACTTTTAAATTCATCCTTGAAAAATTGATATAGACAGGGGTTGCTCCCCTGCTCAGCGTAGTCACCATCTTCGTTCCCAGCCATGAGTGCCACTTGTTGAAGTTTTTGGCCTACTTCAGATGGTCTGGTTCTTCTTATAAGTAATTTGGAGTTTTGAGTATCTATTGTATGGAGACAATAGACCAGATGATGAAATAATCAAGATATAAACTCCGTGGAAATGACACTTTAAAGTTGTATTTTCCTGTCATTATTTAGACAATGGCTCGCCGCCCTGATCCTTCTGATCCCAAGTAAATTCTTGACTTAATACGACATAAAAGTATCAAATACAAAAAATCTTGTATATTAAACTATGAACTTGTGATAATATCGATTGTACTTTATTAGTATCAACTTAGAGATGATTTATAGGGTTCAATGTTAACCACATCTTACCCATGAAGCCTCATTTTTCAATGGCACTTAGCCAGAGGAACACGTAATAAGTTTGTCTGAGGGTCTACAAAATCTTTTGACTTAGGGGCATCTCACATGGCTTCAGGGTCAGTGTCAAACTCAAAAGATATCAAGACAGCATTTCTGACGTGTCTGCAAATTGCTGAACTAATGCTCCTCACAAGCAGTTAGTAGCTTTACTAAGGTGATTCATACCAGAATTAGTAATTAATATGATCAAAAACTCAGTTGACATTAAGAAACTTTTTTGACGAAGACCAACAAAGCCCACGAGCCCTTGTCATTAAGCTAGCTATTATTAAGTCTGACTTAAAGAACAAAGCCCCCAGTTATATGTCATCTTTGTCAAATATTATCTAGTGGAATCACTAGGCCATAGATCCCAAGTTGAGATTACTTAGGATATTTTTGGTCCATAATCACTGATAATTTGAATATGATACATAATAAAATAGCATCAGCCAATATTCTTATTTCCACTATCAAATACCAGACAATTTAGGTTTTGTCAACCATGTAAGAATCCATCTGAGTTCTTACTCACTAGTGCTTCATGCCGCTGGATTCCACAATGATTTATTTAAAATTAAAAATAAACACTAATACTAAAATTTTTTCTTTCTCGTTGCAAACACTTTTGCAACCCATTCAATTCAAGACTAAATCTAGTTTGATAATCTCATAGAGGGGATTAGTCTGCGCCAATGTCTGGGAGCAGTTGGGCAAGCAAGGCAAGAGGAGCAAGCGGAAGGCCCGCAGCCTCTAATGTTCGAAAACGCCCCGGAGAATCTGGCAGAATAGAAAAAAATCTAAAAAAACTGGCGGTCACAATTTCCCTGAAGATAAACGTGTTGCAACCATGATGCAACCAGTACATCAACACGCCACATTCCCAGCCACTTTCGTCGGTGGAATTTGGAGTCTGTGTGTATCTGGACATCCAAAAAATGGCCCTATGGGAAAAATTTTTTGAAGATGTACACAAAATTTTCCCAACCGCGGTGTATGTGGCACCTCACTCCATGTTGTGCGGTTGGCTGGACCTAGGTTTCAAAAATAAAATAGCAGCAGACGAGGCTGCAGCGGTGCACATAGTGGTTGACCTCCCCAAAGGGCAATGGGTCATCGAAACTAAATGCACCAGATGGACAAATAAAACCAAATTTTCCTCACATTTGACTTTTTGCCTACTACGGTAAAACGTGACATTTTGGAGCAACACCTGAAAGATGGTCTCGCCATATATGGCGAAATACAATCTTTCAAAATGGAACATTTCATGCTGATGCCACACCTGTGCACTAGCAAAGCCATCGCAGTTCTGACCCCAACTGAGGAGATCACAAATGACCTAACCCAGATCCCACACTCCACCTTTATTAATATCGCAGGGCACACCACCCACCCATTCCCGGTAACCATGGACAGCGCGCCCCCCAATTGCACCCACTGTGACACGTTCGGCCATAAGGCGCACGCATGCCCCATCAAAGAGGGCGTCACATTCCAAGAGCACCCCTCGGTGGCCATGGCCAGTGGGGAGGCACACTACAAACCAACTGCAAGCACCAAGGAGGCTTTCCCGTGGGGAGCACAAGGCTGCTACCTATTGGTAAAGCCCATCTCCCCGCAGGAGTGGAAGAAGGCCAAGCAGGCCTGTAGGACTGCGGCCAAGGAAGCGGCCAAGGCCACCACCACCATCCCACACTCACAATGCCAGGAGGACATGGAGACCTTCGCGGTGGAAGCAACTCGGGAATCCATCACCCAATCAGATTGGGAGACCCAAGCTGAATGGGCCACTCAATCTGAGGATCTGATGGGAGATTTGATCTCACCCAATCGCTGCACCCAAGCCCCAGTCAAAACTGACTTGGGACCTATCCCAACTGAAAAATTTTTTTTTTTGCCCCACTTGACGGTGCACCAAACTTATCTGCACCGCAAAAAATTTGCCTGACGTCGGGAAAACAAAAAGCAAAGGCCAAAGCCAACGTGACTCTTTCCACAAAAATTAACAAAAACCCTCATAGCGTTGCTGCTAATACCCGTGCTGCTGTGAAAGCCCGTGGGGACCTGGAAGAGGCTGGTGGGCCTGGGGGCCCACCCCTCGCACCTAAGGTGCGATGGGGGAAACCTTCACTCTAGGGACGCTGAATATTGCCGGACTCAAGGCCTCCCTGTCCTGGGCTAGGAAACTGAGTTTTTACAAAACAATTTACCCGTGGATATCCTGGCCATCCAGGAGTCCCACTGTCCACGAGGTTCTGAGGAAGCTTGGAAAACAATGCTCCTACCATCCCTATCCTTTTGGTCGAAGCACTGTGGGGTGCTAATTTGGAAAAACGATTTCTTCAAATTTATATCTTCAGAAACATTCCTAAATGGCCGAGTGCTCGTTGTCACCTTCTCATGGGCTGATGTTGCACACACAATTGTCAACATTTACGCCCCAAATGGTGCACAAGAGCGTCGGGAATTTTTCTTGTCGGCTAAATCCCTCCCGTTACCCCCCAATTCTTTCCTAATTGGTGACATGAACTGTTGGCTAACCTCACCAACGGACTGGTGGCTGCCCTCACCCCACGCCCCACAGGGTCACGTAGAACTACGCGTTCTAAAAGCCACCCTTGGGTTAATGGATGCGCTGCCAAGACATTCCCCACTGCTTGAAAACATGATGCATCCCCACGTCCACAACGGCCAATTAAGGTCCATGACCCGCATCAACCTTATTCTAGCGCCGGCAAAATTCCAACCCCACATCTCCCACTTCAAAACAATGAAAATGGAATTCTCTGACCACCAACTGGTCTCAATAACATACCACTTACCCGTCACAGTTGCAAAGGCCCCACATTGGTGCAAAATCCGCCCCCCCCGAGCTCGCGTCGCCAGGATTTTCCACGTGGGTGGAAGAGGCAACTTTGGCAAAATTATTTGTTGCACCATTTTGCGCGGACCCCATTTCCACATGGGCAACTTTCAAAGAGGACACCATCCGCCACTATTGCCATCTCTCATCCAGACGCTCACGAGCCACATCGGCAGTTATATTGCAGGCGCTGGCGGAATTGGCCCATTTGGAGTCCAACATTCCAGCCTCAGGATATAGCCCTGCATGGGGCCAGAAGTGGGTGGAGGCAGCCGCCCACCTCAACGCACTTGAAAGGCAACACAAACATCAGGTTTGTTTCAATACAGGGCCACACGCATCACTAAAGGTGACAAGTGCACCGCATACTTCTTCAAAAAAATTTTGCACCACACCAGAGCGTGGCCTGCACACAGGTGCAAAGATCGGATAATTCTATTGTGGACACACTGGCCGAAGTGGCAATCAAAATGTAAAGATATTACTCCGAGTTATACCGAGCTGAACCAATTCAGCCAGCCAAAATGGTGGAATTTCTTGACAGAGCCCATATCTGCACCATTTTCTGATACCCAGAAATAATGAATTTAATTACTCTGAACGAATTATGGACTACCATTCGCGGTGCGTCAAACTGAAAATGCCCAGGCCCAGATGGAATTCCATATGAGTTCTACAAAAAGTATTTTAAATATATATCCCCATTGCTGCTAGCCTCACTCAACCAAAGCCCGTTGGAAACGCGCCTCCTACCAGGAGGACATGAGGCCTTTACGGTCACACTCTTCAAGAAAGGGGATAGGCTAGACTTAGCCAACTGGCACCCCATTTCTCTGACAAACACAGACACCAAAATTTTAACAAAAATCATGGCTAACCGTTTAGGGACTGTAGCATCTGCCACCATCTCCCCAGAACAATTTGGTTTCATCCCCAGAAGGTCAATTTGGGATAACGTGCACTATGTGGCTAATGTGTGTCAGTCCACAGCCTCTGGGGCACTTGTATTCTTGGACCAACAAAAGGCCTATGATAGAGTAAACTGGGAATACCTTAAGCCTGCCTCCAAAAATTCCGCCTATTCCCCGCTCTATTAACTGAGTAATGCTGCTCACGGAATCTGCAACAATGGCAGTGCGCAGACCAAGTTTCCTAACGGAAGTAGTTCGTCCATAAAGGGGCCTGCGACAAGGGGACCCTTGAGCCCACTCTTATACAACTTCAGCCTTGACCCACTACTGTGAAATGTGAATGCCCAACTCACTGGGGTCCATGTGCCAGGCCAAACCCCAGTCAAGATGATGGCATTTGCAGATGATTGCGTGGTGGGGGTGTCTAATAACAAAGATGCACGCGCGCTTGAAGCCCTCATCCAGGAATATTCCCGGGTAAGCAACGCGGCCCAGAACGCCTCCAAAACCGAAATCATCCTCCTTGGTCGGTTTCAGAACTGCTGGGCCCCAGCAAGTAGTTCCCAACCCGGCCCATCTGCTCGCCCACGTCCACGCCTTATTAACTCAAAACACACCAATCCACTGGTGCTCCCCTTTGTGCCACGACCTACCATAGGACCGGTACGCCATCTGGGCGTGTGGTTGGAGGCAGGTGGATACGCATCAGCAGTAATGGAGTGCCATATATTGGACAACGTGACGAAGCGAATAGCCTCTCTCAGAGCCCACCCTACTACCCTCACTGGCAGGGTTGTTCTTGCCAACTCTATGCTCCTATCCAAAGTCTGGTTCGGAGCCCACGCCATCCCCTTCTCCCCAAGCTTCTTCAAAACCCTGTATGCTTTGCTACAATGCTGGCTTTGGTCAGGCCGCCCTCCACCAGTATGGCTAGAGGTCATGTTTGGCCCTCATCATCAAGGTGGCATGGGCCTGCTTGACTTCAAAGCCCATGCTTCCAAGATCCTGGGCACCTGGATTGCGGCCGTCACTGCTCCTACACTCCCATCCCAACACTGGTCCCGCGCGGCCCGCTCCAACTTCCCCAAGCCTTGGGCCTCAACAATCCATCAAACCCCCACTCCCTGATGAAATACCTCGCATCACACACATCAGCCACAGGTCCTCACGGGACCAAAACCCACTACAAACGAATCCTACTCTCCATGCGAAGCGCAGAGTGGAGAATTCGTATTAGTGGACATACAACCTGAAGAGGCCGCCCCTCTCCTCAGTTCACACAAGAGGTACAGGGGCTACCCATCCATGATGGCGTGATCCATATTCGACCCCAAGTCCTATCCAGGGTGGACTACCTGGACATGATGGACATCCCTTATTCCACTGAGACCCAAAAGACTATCTGGAAATACGCACACCATCCTCTGTTGCAGCCTCAAGTCCGCTCCCATGTGTGGCGCTGCCTGAGGCGGGTGTATCATACAGCTAATCGCTCTAATGCTTTACACTCATCCTGTGTCATGTGTGGCCAGTATGGAACGCTATTTCACCGCCTGGAGAAGTGCCCCACCTCTAAAGTAATATGGCGCGAAGTCCAACGTCTGCTAGGCCAGGATCAAACACATCCCTTCAGTCTGTCAAGAGATATGTTTGCTTCATCAATGGCCTCCCCCTCCCACCCTCCCTCTGTGCTCTGGTGGTTGCAATCACCATGTGGACTATCCACACGATTGTCTTGGAAGCCATCGCTGGATCCATCCCCACCCTCTCTGAAGCTGTCCACAGATTCCGGTCTCATTTGGTGGATCACTTTCAAGCGTGGATGTTTGGATATCTTCCACCGCGTCGCCGACAGCTGGTCTCCTCCTGGTTCCCAGTCTGGTTCATCAAATCAGACTCTTCCTCCACACGTGCTCAATAGTGGCTACGTCCCCTACACACGTTCCCTCCCCCTTCCCATAAGTGGCGTTCCCACTGGCAACAAGAGATAGAATCGCTTCTCTGGGGTGCCTCCCCTGGTACTAAGTTTTGCCTCGTCTGAGTCATATTCGGAAGTGTCCATCTCATGGTCGGCCTTCCCCACAATAAATTCAAAAATAAACACTAATACTTTTCTTTCTCGTTGCAAACACTTTTGCAACCTATTCAATTCAAGGCTAAATCTAGTTTGATAATCTCACAGAGGAGATTAGTCTGCGCTCATGTCTGGGAGCAGTTGGGCAAGCAAGGCAAGAGGAGCAGGCGGAAGGCCCGCGGCCTCTAACATTTGAAAACGCCCCAGAGAATCCAGCGGAATAAAAAAAATCTCAAAAAACTGGCGGTCACAATTTCCCCAGAGATACTCGCGTGGCAAGCACAATGCAACCAGTACATCAACATGCCACACTCCCAGCCACTTTCATTGGTGGAATTCGGAGTCCGTGTGTATCTGGACATCCAAAAAACGGCCTTTTGGGAAAAATTTTGTGAAGATGTACACAAAATTTTCCCGACCGCGGTGTACGTTGCACCTCACTCTATGTCGCGCGGTTGGCTGGACCTAGGTTTTGAAAGCAAAATAGCAGCAGACGAGGCTGCAGCAGTGCACATAATGGTCAAACTCCCCGAAGGGCAATGGGTCATCGAAACCAAATGCACCAGATGGATGAAATCAAACCAAATTTTCCTCACGTTTGACTTTTTGCCTACTACAGTAAAACGTGATATTTTAGAGCAACACCTGAAAGATGGTCTCGCCATATATGGCAAAATACAATCTTTCAAAATGCAACATTTCACACTGATGCCACACCTGTGCACCGGCAAAGCCATCGCAGTTCTGACCCCATCTGAGGAGATTGCGAAGGACCTAAACCAAATCCCGCACTCCACCTTTATTGACATCGCAGGGCATACCACCCACCCATTCCAGGTAACCATGGACAGCGCTCCCCCCATTTGCACCCACTGTGATGCGTTCAGCCATAAGGCGCGTGCATGCCCCATCAAGGAGGGCGTCACATTCCAAGAGCACCCCTCAGTGGCCATGGCCAGCGGAGAGGTGCACTACGAACCAACTGCAAGCACCAAGGAGGCTTTCCCATGGGGAGCACAAGGCTGTTACCTATTGGTAAAGCCCATCTCCCCACATGAGTGGAAGAAGGCCAAGCAGGCCCATAGGGCCATGGCCAAGGAAGTGGCCAAGGCCACCACCACCATCCCACACTCACAACACCAAAAGGACATGGAGACCTTCATGACAGAAGTGACTTGGGAATCCATCACCCAATCAGATTGGGAAGCCCATGCCAATTGGGCCACCCAATCTGAGGATCTGATGGGCGACTTGATTTCACCCGATCTTTGCAACCAAGCTCCAGGTAAGACTGACTTGGGACCTATCCCAACTGAAAAAAATTTTTTTGCCCCACTCGATGGTGCACCAAACTTATCCGCACCACAAAAAATTTGTCTGACGTCAGGAAAACAAAAAATGAAGGCCAAAGCCAACGTGACTCTTTCCGCAAAAATTAACAAAAACCCTGATAGCATTGCTGCTAACACCCACACTGCTGTGAAAGCCCATGGGGACCTTGAAGAGGCTGGTGGGCCTGGGGGCCCACCCCCTCGCACCTAAGGTGCGATGGGGGAAACCTTCACTCTAGGGACGCTGAATATCGCCAGACTCAAGGCCTCCCTGTCCCAGGCTAGGAAACTGAGTTTTTACAAAACAATTTACCCGTGGATATCCTGGACATCCGGGAGTCCCACTGTCCACGAGGTTCTGAGGAAGCTTGGAAAACAATGCTCCTCCCATCCCTATCCTTTTGGTCAAAGCACTGTGGGGTGCTAATTCAGAAAAATAATTTTTTTCAAATTCACATCCTCAGAAACATTCCTAAATGGCTGAGTGCTCATTGTCACCTTCTTGTGGGCTGACGTTGCGCACACAATTGTCAACATTTATGCCCCAAATGGTGCACACAAGCGTCAGGAATATTTCTCGTCGGTCAAATTCCTCCTGCTACCCCCAATTTTTTCCTAGTTGGCGACATGAACTGTTGGCTAACCTCACCAACGGACCGGTGGCTGCCCTCACCCCACGCCTCACAGGGTCATGTAGAACTACGCGTTCTAAAAGCCACCTTTGGGTTAATGGATGCACTGCTGTGACATGCCCCACTGCTCAAAAACATGACACGTCCTCATGTCCACAACAGCCAATTTAGGTCCATGACCCACATTGACCTTATTCTAATGCTGGCAAAATTCCAACCCCACATCTCCCACTTCAAAACAATGAAGATGGAATTCTCTGACCACCAACTGGTCTCAATAACATACCACTTACCTGTCACAGTTGCAAAGGCCCCACATTGGTGCAAAATCCACCCCCCCGAGCTCGCGTCACCAGGATTTTCCACATGGGTGGAAGAGGCAACTTTGGCAAAATTGTTTGTTGCACCATTTTGCGCGGACCCCATTTCTACATGGGCAACTTTCAAAGAAGACACCATCCACCACTATCGCCATCTCTCCTCCAGATGCTCACAAGCCACATCGGCGGTTATCTCATGCGCGCTGGCAGAATTGGACCACTTGGAGTCCAACATTCCAGCCACAGGATATAGCCATGCATGGGGCCGGAAGTGGGCAGAGGCAGCCGCCCAGCTCAACGCACTCAAAAGGCAACACAAACATCGAGTTTGTGTCCAATACAGGGCCACATGCATCACTAAAGGCGACAAGTGCACCCCATACTTCTTTAAAAAAAATTTGCACCACGCCAGAGCGTGGCCTGCACACAGGTGCAAAGATCGGATAATTCCATTGCAGACACACCGGCCAAAGTGGCAATCAAAACGCAAAGATATTACGCTGAGTTATACCGAGCTGAACCAATTCAGCCAGCTGAAATGGCGGAATTTCTTGACCGAGCTCATATCTGCACCATTTTCTGATACCCAGAAATAATAAATTTAATTACTCTGAATGAATTATGGACAGCAATTTGCAGTGCGCCAAACCAAAAATGCCCAGGCCCAGATGGCATTCCATATGAGTTCTACAAAAAATATCTCAAATATATATCCCCATTGCTGCTAGCCTCACTCAACCAAAGTCTGTTGGAAACGCGCCTCCTACCAGGAGGACATGAGGCCTTTACTGTCACACTCTTCAAGAAAGGGGATAGGCTTGACTTAGCCAACTGGCGCCTCATTTCTCTAACAAACACAGACACCAAAATTTTAACAAAAATTATGGCTAACTGTTTAGGGACTGTAGCATCTGCCACCATCTCCCCAGAAAAATTTGGTTTCATCCCCAGAAGGTCGATTTGGGATAACGTGCACTCTGTGGCTAATGTGTGTCAGTCCACAGCCTCTGGGGCACTTGTATTCTTGGACCAACAAAAGGCCTATGATAGAGTAAACTGGGAATACCTAAGGGCCTGCCTCCATCAATTCCGCCTACCCCCCGCTTCATAAACTGGGTGATGCTGCTCACGGAATCTGCGACAATGGCAGTGTGTGGCCCAGGCTTCCTAAGGGAAGTAGTCCGCCCTCAAAGGGGCCTGCGACAAGGGGACCCCCTCAGCCCACTCTTATACAACTTCAGCCTTGACCCACTACTGCGAAATGTGAATGCCCACCTCACTGGGATCCATGTGCCAGGCCAAACCCCAGTCAAGATGATGGCATTTGCAGATGATTGTGTGGTGGGGGTGTTTAACAACAAAGATGCATGCGCGCTTGAAGCCCTCGTCCAGGAATATTCCCGGGTAAGCAACGTGGCACTGAACGCCTCCAAAACTGAAATCTTCCTCCTTAATCAGTTTCAGAACTGCTGGGCCCCAGCAAGTAGCTCCCAACCTGGCCCATCTGCTCGCCCACGTCCACGCCCTACTAACTCAACACACACCGCTCCACTGGTGCTCCCCTTTGTGCCATGTCCTACCATAGGACCGGTGCGCCATCTGGGCGTGTGGATGGAGGCAGACGGATACACGTCAGCAGTAATGGAGTGCCGTATACTGGACAACATGACGAAGCGAATCGCCTCTCTCAGAGACCACCCTACTACCCTCACTGGCAGGGTTGTTCTTGCGAACTCTATGATATTATCCAAAGTCTGGTTTGGAGCCCACGCCATCCCCTTCTCCCCAAGCTTCTTCAAATCCCTGTATGCTTTGCTGCAAGGATGGCTTTGGTCAGGCCGCCCTCCACCAGTATGGCTAGAGGTCATGTTTGGCCCTCATCATCAAGGTGGCATGGGCCTGCTTGACTTCAAAGCCCATGCTGCCAAGATCCTGGGCACCTGGATCGCGGCCATCACCGCTCCTACACTCCCATCCCAACACTGGTCCCGCGCGGCCCGCTTCAACTTCTCCTGAGCCTTGAGCCTCAACAATCCATCAAACCCCCACTCCCTGATGAAATACCTCGCATCACACACATCGGCCACAGGTCCTCACGGGACCAAAACCCACTACAAACGAATCCTACTCTCCATGAGAAGCGCAGAGTGGAGAATTTGTACTAGTGGACATACAACCCGAAGAGGCCGCCCCTCTCCTCAGTTCACACAAGAGGTACAGGGGCTACCCATCCATGATGGCGTGATCCCCATTCGACCCCAAGTCCTATCCAGGGTGGACTACCTGGACATGATGGATATCCCTTATTCCACTGAGACCCAAAAGACTATCTGGAAATACGCACACCATCCTCTGTTGCAGCCTCAAGTCCGCTCCCATGTGTGGCGCTGCCTGAGGTGGGTGTATCGTACAGCTGAGCGCTCTAACGCTTTACACTCATCATGTGTGGTGTGTGGCCAGTATGGAACGCTGTTCCACCGCCTGGAGAAGTGCCTCACCTCTAAAGTGATATGGCGCGAAGTCCAACGTCTGCTAGGCCAGGATCAAACGCATCCCTTCAGTCTGTCAAGAGATATGTTTGCTTCATCAATGGCCTCCCCCTTCCACCCTCCCTCCGTGCTCTGGTGGTTGCAATCGCCGTGTGGACTATCCACACGATTGTCTTGGATGCCATCGCTGGCTCCATCCCCACCCTCCCAGAAGCTGTCCACAGATTCCGGTCTCATTAGGTGGACCACTATCAAGCGTGGATGTTTGGATATCTCCCACCGCGTCGCTGACAGCTTGTCTCCTCCTGGTTCCCAGTCTGGTTCATCAAATCAGACCCCTTCCTCCACATGTGCTCAATTGTGGCTATGGCCCCTTCACACGTTCCCTCCCCCTCCCCATAAGTGGCGTTTCCGCTGGTAACAAAAGATAGCATCGCTTCTCTGGGGTGCCCCCCTGGTACTAAGTTTATCTTTCCTGAGTCATATTTGGAAGTTTCCATCCCATGGTCGGTCTTCCCCGCAATAAATTTAAAATTTAAAAATAAAACACCAATATAAAAGCTAGGTTTTAATAAGATTTATTAGGTAGCACAGGAAAGAAATGAAAAATGAACCCTCTCAATATTGGACACTTCAGTATTTAAACTGTATTGAAGGTTGAGGGAAATTCAATGACCTATTCAAAATAGCTTAGACTAGTCCAAATTAGGAAATATAGGATTCTAGCCTATTGAAGCTCAGAAAACTTGCTCCAACTTAGCTGAACGATGGATGGGGGATTATTTTTGGCTAAAATGTACCTGTGGGGTAACAATTTAATAAATCTCAGCAAATCCCCATTCAATAAAAATATTGCATCATGGGGAACCCACGCCAAGCCTATAAAAGGGTGTGGTCCCCACGTAGGTGCTTGAATAGACCTGGTTGTGGCTGGGAAAGTCCCATACAATGAACGCCCCAGGGTCCGCCATCTGATCAGAGTAATCCAACTTCTTGATCTTGTTTTTTGCCTGGGAAGTATTTGAAATCATATTACCCCAATTTAAGGGTTCCACCGAGAATAGGCCAGAGTTTTTTGGCCCATAAATCATTATTACATTTTAATCAAGCTTATTATTGATGACTTGTAAATGTCCGACATTACTCCTTTTTGGCTAATTTTTCACACAACATTCTTACCTTGAAACCTAGAGTGCAAATGTATGACAAACCATTCAACAATCACCATCAGTTTGTGCTGATTAAACACAGCAAGGATTGATGGGGATTTCTGCTCATTGGGCAATTATAAATCATTCAACTGACTGAAGGCATGAAAAGATAAAAGCTCAATAGTAAGAACTAAATTAACAAATGCCTCTACCTGGCTATTTTCTATCCATATTGGCCTATCCAAGCAGTTGGCGACCAGTAACTGAAATTCACCATTACTGGAAATTAAAATTCCAGGTGCTACTTAGGGTTTGGTTTGTAAATTTTTCCAGGGTACATGGATTTTGCCATACAGATAATTAGGATGTCCAAGAGAAGGCCAGTCCTACTGATGCACTGTTCCTTGGAATTCACAACTGTTTGCATTTTCTCCCTAAAAGTAATGCCCTGACATTCTTCAATTTTAGCTAGTGATGGCTAATAACATTTGCCAATCCATTATTAATTTATGGGGATGATCCCATATGCATAGATTAGTCTAATACAATTTTTCTTTTTAGTCAGGGATGGATCACCTTTACAGCTGTAGAACAGCGGCAAGGTTTGTCCTAAATTTTAGGACCATTTTTTAAAAATTGCATCAAACCCCATACTGTCAAATGAAGTTATTGCTGATCAATGTCTATTAATTCTGATTATTTGAAACTATGGTCAATGTTGTGAGGAGAGGGAACTGAATAATAAAGGCAAGGCGCTATATGCACCCCAAGATGTAGTGGTATGTAGGCCCGCCATTCTGTAAACCTTATTATAATCTACGTTTGAATATAGCCTTAACTATTTCACTAATGTTCGTAGAAAAATACTAGTTGGAGTGACACTATCAATGATGGATCAAACCCTTAATTAATTCACACAAATATTGGCATAAGTTCAATAATAGAAAAAATTGTTTACATAAAAGATGGCGGCATCATTTGCCAAATTTAAGTATTAAAAAGCTGTTCAGCTACTTTGGGGATCGCTCCTTAATAGTAGTAATGTGTATTGAAACGTTGAAATTGTCCAAAGTTTTAACAAAACCTACATGTATTGCATAGATTGAGGCTTATTCCTATATGGTCGTGCCACTTTTTTGACCATTTCAGGCTCAGCGACCTTTACTTGCAAGTGGATAACCACAAAAACTCAGTCAAGGGTACATGAGCGTAAGCAGAGATATACTGTTCCTTGTCTACTCTGCCTGGTCTTTTCCCATATAAATACTTGCTTTTGGCAGGGACAACTATATTAATTTTGTTTGGTTTAGTGTGGCAGAACTGTGAAATACAGCATACTTTCTACACATTTAACATATAACCTGATTTCTGATGTTGCTTTCTTGAAGATTTTTAAATGAAATAACTTGATTAATGGGGTTGTCTAGCTCAATCTTATAAAGAAATTCCCCCTAATAACCCATATTGACAGCGTTGGTGCTGTGATAGCTCATGTTTAGGGGGTCAAAGGTGGCAAAAATTTGCAGAAATTCTACCATCTGAGCTACCTTCATATCTATGTTTAAAACGGAGTTAATGGCCTTATTCAGCTCTTTGAGCCCTCACAGTGCTGATTCATACTAATTTGAAAATCAAAATTGGTAAACACTCCTGAGCCAGCAAGTATCTGGGCCTCCTGATAGAACTGGTCAGCAAAGGGTTTGATGGATTATCTTCTCAGAACTGAATGCCTAAGAACTCCTTTTTTCAGTTGGCAACATGCTCTGGACTGACAAACTCTCCAATGATTGCAAACTTTGCTTCTTCATCGTATCATTTGCTGGTGTCTAATAGGGGTACAATGCTTTCTGGATCCCCATGTTGAGACAAATTGCCATGGTAGCTGCCGTTTAGTGATCCTCACATCCTACCATGGTCATATCAAACAGCTTAAAAGAACGCAGTGATATTGTTCGTTTGAAACTCTAGCAGTTTTGGAGTTAGCCAAAATTCCATGGTTTCACATTGGATTACAACTGGTTTTTGTCCGCCACCCAGAAGATTTAACTGAAAAGTAGGGCGCCATACTTAGCAAGCTGCCATGGATCCAGGAACCTTTCATTGTGTTTCATGACTAGACTCAGTAGAACCGCCAACTCCAGATGTAGAACCTTCTTTGAATAGAGCAGATCCACTTTTGGGATCCTTGTGACTATGCCGGTGTCACCTTCCAACATGGATAAACAGATAGCTATGGTATTTTCCCACTTCTTATGGCCTGATTTTCATGCTTTTAACGCTTTTAACTTCCACCATATTTCTTCTCAATTATTTGGTAAGCTGGCGAATTTTAGCGGTATTATTTTATGAGTTCTTATTTTTAACATGACTTGATCTTTAGTCCATATTCATGTCCAATCCCTGCTATTTCATAATACCCTCCATTATGGTGACTCCGCCCTTCAATGCTTCTCCTTGCTTAAGAGATATGGAGCTAAAAAGGATAACTTTAAGTCCTTAATACTTGGACCAAAGCCCCTTAACTTGGGCTTGATTGTGAGTCTTCATGTCACTAACTAACATCTGTAGCTTTGCGAATTTCTCTTTATGATATTTTTCTTGTTATCTAGTACTAAAAAAGACATTTTTCTCTGTTTAATGAGATAGTGGATTGACTCAATCATCTTTACAACAAGCTCTATTTCAACATATACTAAGTCCACGACTTTGGGAATTCTGCACTTATCAATACAAGCTCAGCTACTTACTCTTCATTAGATGGCTCATGCTCATTCTCTTAACTCTTTAACTTTTATAAAAATGTTGGTCCATAATCACCACATAGTGAGCACCACTTGTTGAAAAGTGGTAACTGCACAAGTTTGCATGCGTTTACCTTTTAACTTATACTCATCTTCTTATGAATACAAGAAGCACGAATCTGAGCTGATAAAGGTTCAGCTGAACTTTGGCTTTTGATTAATATAGGATCCAGGCACTTCCATCCTATAAAAACTAAACCAATTACTAGTAAAAAATTAGTCTAACTAGGTATCAGATAATTTTATTTTGGGAGTAAATTTATATATTGGTGTCTTGGAAATCTAGTGCCCTCCTAACAGAAACATCGGTATCAGTTATTATTAAAGAATAGCTTTTATTCATTTACCTGCAGCTTCGTCATGCTATTGGTCAGAACTCCCCTGAATTAATTTCCCAGGTTAAACGATCATGCCCTTGAGCTGGTAAACTAAACTTAACTCTTGAGATCATTCCTTATAACTTAAGAAAGTTTAATCATCAAGTTAGTCATGGATGCTAATTAAGAGCTCCCTCCCTGATAGCCTAAAAGTCATTGACATAGCTTAAATGATTAAATGCTACATCGCAGCTTCATCCACAAAAGCCTAAAAGTCGTTAACACTAGTAGATAATATTGGGGATCATTCCTGACTAATTCACTAGTATCAGAACATTTTAGGAAAAAGCATAATCTGGTTAAATTCCCAACACCAAGTATCTATTATTATACTGAATACAGGTTGTCAATAAAATCTGGCTTTTGCATCGAAATACAACAAAGCATAGATTGCACCATTTAAGCTCATTTCAGGTAGAGTCTTTTCAGCCCAGTACACTTGCTATTTTTTATATGAACCATATTCAACTGTACACTGAAGCGGACAACCTTAAGTACCAGCAAGCTTATGATCAAACCATTTATCATTTACATTTAATTATCAAAGACAGCTTACGTTGCCTGGAAGGCTTTGACTATTATATGAGGGGTTCTGTAAACTTTTCTCATACCTCTACCATAAGACTAACTCCTTGAAGGACTTTTATCCAAACTCAAGGACTTGTGATACAATATTTGTGTTCTAGCCTTCAACTCTTCCCAGAAACCCATGAAGCTGAAAGCTTGAGGCAAGACGATGTCAGTTTAATGAACTGTTGCGCCAAACACTCCAGGAAACTCAAGATATATTTTGTAAATG
Source organism: Massospora cicadina (assembly GCA_022478985.1). NCBI lineage: Eukaryota > Fungi > Entomophthoromycota > Entomophthoromycetes > Entomophthorales > Entomophthoraceae > Massospora > Massospora cicadina. The sequence goes on from JAKSZP010013200.1 coordinate 165,647, forward strand.
TAATCAAGACCATATTTGTGATATATGGGTTCTCTACACATAGCCATAAAGCAGCTAGGAAGTGGTGTCCAAGCAATATTTTAGAGACTCAACAATTCACAGAGAAGAGATCTTTTGTCCATCAGTTGCAGTACAACTGGAGAGGAGGCCCAGGAGGACGGTGATCTTAATACTGACAAAGAGCATCATGATCTGTCCATTGGATATGGAAACAGCACTGCAATAAGCTTATCCAGATCTGAGGTGTAAACCACTATGGATGGTTGCACTTATGATAACTTTAACAATACTTAAAATTAATTCTTGGAGTTGATAGAGTTTTTTGATTTTTAATTTAAGATATTAAAGAGATGAGTTTATTTTTTGCTGGTTATTTAGGGGTGGCTACTTGTTGCTGCCGTGAACCTTGTGGGGTTTGGGAATCTTCTCAGCTGATTCCAAGGCTGATAGAATATCTCAGGCCTCTTCAGGGACCTTTTCTCAAACAGCAAGCTTCTTTCTAGGCGTTGTACAAACTTTATTGTCATTAAATTTATGTTTTAACAAAATTCCAAAATGATATATTATCACCAATATTTCGTTTTTTGGAACTTCAGATTTTCTTAAAACTGCCTCTCAAATATCTAGTCCGCCAGTTTTCATTATCCTAACTCTCAAGATCCTTAGTTAAGGATTTCATAACCCTACAGGGTATCATCAAGACAATGTGGCAGTATTGCAATGCTTTGAATGTCACAATGCTGGGGCTATCCCTTGGCCAAATGGTTGTTTTCTTTAAATACTGACACCACTTATTCTGAACACAAAATCAATGAGGCACCAATTGCAGCTGCTTTTCCTACAGTTTTTAACTGGAAATTCTACTCCAAGTAGTTTTGATTCTACCAATACGCCAGAAACCTCAGCTCAGGATACACCAGAAGCAGATCCTAATGCTGCTTCTGTATCTAAAACAACAAAACATTAATAAAGTGATTCAGGTTGATTTTTTTATACATCGCTCAGACATCAAAAATCCAATGGAATGGGTCAGTATGCACATATATAATAAGGTATTGCATAAAAACATTGAACCTTGGAAACACACAAAGAAACCTTATTTATCTTAAAATAAACTTTTAAAAATAAAATGACAATCATTACACAGTATTAAATACTAAAAGTGTCTGAAAGACTTTGCAGTAGGGTGGTTAGCCGGGCAGTTAGAACTGCTTCCGCCCTAGTGCAGGTTTTGAGTTCAAAAACCTTTACTGGCTAGAAAAATTCTCAGTGGGTATATTTGTCCCAAGGTTGACTCATCTCGAGTATTTTGATTTTTTTAAAGGCTTTGCAGTGTATAGTATTAGCAGTTTTAGGCTTTACACAAGCTAATGTAAAAACAAGATCATTCCAAATTATTAGGCGTCTCCTAAAATGCTAATCAATATCTCTCATTCCCATTGGCGCAACTACTTGATCACTTATAAGCACTAAAGCATTTACCATTCAATAGCACAATGTAGGAAATAGAGCTGATAAGAAATTGACCTTAGAATAAACTACATCCTATTAGAAAATATACTATAACTAAGACACTGGCAAAAGGATTGAAAATAACTATAGCCCAAATTAATGCAAGACTAAGCTGATGCAGAGAAATGTAGTTGATAATAATAATAGATGGAATGAAAACCAGGTCGATGTGTAAGGTAAATGAGGTATTAGGGTACTTTTAAGTTGCAATAGCGGGGTCTAATTGATCAACATCTAAATCTATTATTACCAATAGTCAGAGGCGCTAAGGTAAGGTAATAAAACAATTAATACTGTCAATCAAAAACATATAAAAATGTGGGGCGCCAGGCAAAGTAATTTATAGTAAAATATTATAGAATGACATTGGCATTTCAAAATATTATCTAAGCATTTGTCTACGTATTTGGTAAAATACAAAATTAGGGAAATAAATAACTATTCAGGTGGGTGATCAGCCTTTAAAAACATTTACAACTACGTGACAAATCATCAAGGAACAAAAAAAGTGAGGGATTTATTTGGAGTATTAAGATAGTGTGGCCATTAGGAAGAAGAGTTGCAGATACTTCTTAGGGAACCTAGCATGTACACAATCAATATGGTAGCCCTTAATGATTTTTTTAGACTGTAGACATCATTAAATGTCTTCTTGATGATCTCAAAAGGGTCCTTTCCAAATGATCTCCAATCTGCAGCCATTCTAAGGCCATGTCTATTATAATATGAGACAGGTTCCCTTATTGAGAAGATAAATAAGGTTTTATTAACTAATTAATATGCTTCCTAGACTTAATTTTCTGAGCAAGTGCATAGAGTATGGTTCACTTTGTAGATGGGTAATGCCTTCATGTGTTTTCAATATATCTTTTGGAACTATGTTCTTAGTATTTGACAAATGGGTATAAAATTGGGGTGTAGCACAAATGCTCTTCATATAATAAATGGAAACTTTTAGTGCCCCATTGCTCAGTGATAAGTGATATTATTAATCAAAAATGGCAAAGTGCAGCAGACAGAAACCAACTGGACACTTTTTTAGTACTTTTACTTTGTAGCATGACAATGAGAATATACACTCGTTATATTGTTTTGTTGGTTACAAGGTGATACGCCATTGATAGTATACCCTCATATATCCATAAATCATTATTTTAGAGATAATTCAAAAAATATAAAAAACCCATTATCAGTTAGAATAATCGTTAATAAATGCAGATAGATTATTTTTAAATATAATTTAATTGTCATCATGATGCTCAGGTCTTTAACAGCATTTACCTCCAGTCGTTTAGTGAGAGATTCAATGATCATGATTATATATTTAAAGGATTCACACTTATTGGGCTATGGGCCTACAACGTCAATAGAGATAGTGTGCCAGAAAAATTTGGGTTGACCAATTTTCTGAAAGTGGCCTTCAAGCAGGAATCTTCTGCATGGTATTCTTTGCAACTGTTTATAGTCTTGGGTATATCAAAAGCATCAATTCACAAAAATAATGAAATCTTAGCTGTTCCAGCGTTTTCTTATATTGTACATGCCCCGTCTCTTTAAGGGTCACGATAATCATTTCAGTCCACTATGTGAGCCTGAAAACATAAATAGTTATTCAATAAGCTTGAAGTTTCTACTATTGAAAAAGGGTGGTTAGCCGGGCGGGTAAAAATGCTTCTACCTTAATGCAGGTTTTGAGTTCAAAACCTGTGCTGGCTAGAAAAATTCTCGGTGTGATATATTTGTCACAAGTTCAACCCACCTTGGATAGTTATTTTTCATCATTGAAAAGAATAAATCTTAGAATTAAACGTTTGTTGAACCTCTTAGGTTCACAACCATATTACAAGGCAATACTTTAGACAAAAATTAATGGATAGATCAACAAATAAGTCTATGGTAGACGTTAAGAGTGACCATCAGCTTTATATGTTTAACGCCAGGCAGTGCAAAATTTAGAATTTTAGGCTTGTAATTTCAAAACTTTCAAGCAGCGCCCTTCCAGCTCCTTCAAATTCTGTATTTAGCGCAAAAGAGACATAGGCAGCTTAGATTGAAGATGTACTCTGTGGATGTAAAGCTAGAACTGTTTGAAAGCATAATTAACTGCTAGACACTCTATTTCCATGATGTCTAATTAAGTTCATGTACTTTCAGCGTCCAATGCAGTGAGCCACAGGGTGTTTAATTCCATCAAAAAATAATTTAGGACAACATTGCTCCTATGGCAGTGATTAAATATTTCTGTCTGGATAATAAACAGTTTAGCAAAGGTTTAGAACATAAGTATCAGCGCTTTGGCAGTAAAGCCTTAGTATGATAAAGGCCAATTGGCAGTTTATTGTCAAATCATATTGTACCCCATTTTTGTGGAAATAAAAATTATCACCTGTTTTACTAAAATCTTTAGCAAACTGGCAGCTTAGCCAAACGTTCCATTGAACACATGAATGTTGGACTTACTAATTGGCCGCGTAAATCGTTTAATGGCTTCCAATTTCACTGGATGTTCCTGTAAGGCATGTTTGTCAATGACAAACCTCAGATATATAAGTTGCTTATGAGAGAAGTAGTACTTCTGTGGTTCAATAATGACATCAGCTTTTGCAAGACGGCGTTAGAAGTCTTCCAAGTGTTGAGGTGTTTTTAAACGACATGGAAAAAACTTTTATACGATACAGTTATACTAATGCATGGGAGATTAGAAAAAGCCTAATATTCTGTCCAGAGCTCATTGAAAAGTTTTGAGGGGGAGATAGAAAGCTTTAACATCATACAAAATGGGTTGATAAAGACCTGTTAAGTAGACATAGGGCACTTCCTCTGTTCCCTTCTTAAACGCTCAATCTCCAATGTCCAGAAAATTAAAATACATAGAGGAAAATCAATACACGTCAACCAAGAGAAGTATTGTTTCATCCTTCTGTGGCATGGGATAAGAATCCTTCATGGTGATATTGTCGAGCTATCTGTAGCCTTTTACCAATCTATTGCATCTGTCATTATCTGTTAAAATAAAACTAGGGAGGCCAAGTACACTTTTAGGGCACTAGCATATGTAGTTTCACAAGTTAGTTAAAATTTTTATTACCACTGTATTGGCCGCTTTTAACATCTAATAGTTTGCAAGTATTTTAGATGGAAGTTTCTGTGCCAATGAGGTGCAGTCTTTCTTATGAACATAGTAAATAAAAATCATATTTGTCAAAGTAGAATAATAATTCTTAACAAGGCTAGGTCTGGGTCAATTTTATTTCTATTAGGTTGGAGAATCTTCACAAGGTACCAAAGAAAAAAAGATTGGACCATGTCACCCTCAAGGGTCAGCCCATCAAAATTACCAAAATTACAAACTATTTGTAAATATTTAATGGGCAAAATATGCAAGAAACAGCCATATGTAGCTTAATCTGAAAAAGATACAGTATAGATTAACTAAATGTATCTGAAATTCGCCATGGTATGGATGGATGATCACAGTGTAATAACATGCTCTAAATAAAGAATGAGCAAATGTATCTTGCTTTATAAACTTAGGGTTACTTTTAAGGTAACTTCAGTCTTACTTAAAAAGTTGGTAACCAGCTGAAGAGTTACATTACATTTAGCCCTTATAAGAAAGCTCTTGAAATTAGTAATTTAAGTAGGCAATCTGGGAATATAACTTTAAATCCTTTAATACCAGTTGGCACTAAGTTATCCTTAATAAAAGGATAACATTTATAATCCTGAGGCCTGGATCCCCATTTTCAGTTTTGAATAGCAGAAAAGTTTATCCTAGTATTTTTAGAGCGCTTCTAGAGAAGCAGATTTGACCTATTAGTCCCCACAAAAATGGGCACATTAATATGTCATAATTTTGAGTTAGTAAACCTATAGCAAAAGCTAATACTATTAGTGAACCAAAGTGCAGCAGTAGCGCACTATATGCTTCTAGAGAAGTAATTGTCTAGTTCCTCGCGGTAACATATACTTTTTTGTTTGTCAATATATGTCTCAAGAATAAGTTATTCTACTAATCTAGTGAACAAAATATAATTATGTTCCCTACTGTCCACAAAAGCTCTTACTTATATCTTACTAACTGTAATAACTTTTTATGTGCATCTAGCATAATAAGCGTCAGCTGCATTATTAATTGACCTTTAAAATGTTATTATGAAATTGATAAGTTTTATTTATTCACATAAGAACGTTTGATCCCCTAAATGCCTTAATAGATATTGTCACGTGTTCTATTTATACATGGGGTATTAGCGGAGGTAACCAAAAGCTCTTTTTATAATTTTTTGCTGAACTTGATGCTTTGAAAATTTATAATATTTGCAATTACACATTTGCTTACTGGTGACATTAGATCACAACTGATACCTCTTTTTTATATATTAAAAAACTGGTTTCAAAGCACCGTAATTCCAGTAGAACTTTATTTGTGGTGTAAGGGATGTAATTTTGTCATTTTGTTGTAATGTACAAGAGTCATCTGAAGAAGAAAATCTTTTTTATTACACTTCATTTTCCTGAGTCATAGAAAGTATCCAGGTATACCACATATATTCTGGTCTCTACAGCCATAGAAGATCGATGACTTGCATATTTCCACAACTGGTTGCATATGCGGCAAGTAGTTTGACTGCCATTCTTTATATATGGAGATGTGTCCTGTAAGGTTTGGGTTAAGCCCTTTAATGAGAGAGGGGTATGCTAGCTATAATAAGAGGCTCAAATTTGACTTGACTTAAGTGCCATAAGTGATGGCACTTTGGTGAAGATGTATTAAACATTTGAGTATTATTATACTTTTCATTAAGCCCCAGCTATAATACTAATCTTCTTTATTGTATGCCTCATAGGCGTGGCCCTAGACAATATATGAGTCAAATTTATCTAACTTTTTTGCTCTATATAATAAAGAAGCCTCATAGTAAGATAGTTTAGTTAAAGTTTCTATAAACATATACTTTTAAGGGAAAGGTTTTAAGGAACAATTTTTCTGCAGTGTCATTCATTTTTCTACGGCAGACTCTAGTACAATGAGATCTTTGACTTTAAGGTAAGACAAGCCAATTTCTTTAGTCTAGGTGTTCTTTTTTTTGACTTACAGAGTCCATGGAACTCATTAAAGTTGCCAACTTTTTGGCCACGGAGGCACCCTCATGCTTATAACCAAACATAACAATTAAGTTGTGCACATTCCAATCTTTTTATGGGTAAATATAATCGGAGTAAACTAAACATGGTATCCATTTCCTCAGCGACACAAATGCTATGAGGATTTTGATTGAACCTCAGGTTTATCTGACTGCTTAGGGAAAGTAAAACGACTTTGTCCTGTAGGAGAAACCTGAGTGAAAGGCTGCACATGGTTAGCAGAGGCCGTTAAGGGAGCAGGAGTTAACAGGGAAGGTGGAAAGAAAGTAAATTGATTTCTGGGACCACTAAAATATATTAGTTCCATCTTTTACCTATGATTTATAAATATGAGAAAAGTAGTAGGCGTTTGATGAGCAAATGCGCCTAACTGCCATCAGAATTATATGTCATTATATTTGTTAAAATGTGAAGTGAAACATCTATCTATAAACGTTTTATGGTTGGTCTAAAAGTCCAAAAAAGGTGGCTCTCCATCTTGAAATTTTTATTTTTAACCACTTGTTTCTGGTTCATAATCAGAAAATGCGTTGTATATTCTTTATCTCTTGTCCTAGAAAGTGAACTAAGGTATGCAAAGAGTTGATCTTACTCTCATGGCTAGTGAAGGAGCGTATAGCTCTATCAAAATTTTGCTCTTTGTCAAGTGCAGCGTAGAGGAGTGTTAGTATAACTACATCTATAAAAACCCAGAAATTTTAAGTTAGAAAAGATATTGAAAAATCACCCATGTTGGTTTTAAATCAAGCGCTAATGTGATGAATAGATAAAACATAACTATGCTAGTCTTGTGGCCAGCCACTTCAGCATTCATAAGTTGTGCTACATCATTTGATGAATATTATTATTAAAAATCTTTAAATAATGTAAAAAAGGGCAAATAATTTTGCCTCTGTTGTGAGCACCAAACCTAAAACCAGCGCTTAGACATTAAATCAATGGTACAGATCTGTTTTCAATTTAAATAACAAGGTATTGTATAAGACAGTGACCATGAGAAACAGAAAAGAAAACATTTTATATCATAATTTCTTTAATAAAAAACTAAACAGATAAGAATTATAACATAAATTAATGATAGTGTACTGGAGTTTTGCGTTGAATAGTCTTTATTGAGTAGTTTTCCAAAAGCTGATATAAAAACAAGTTTCTCACAATGATTATTCCTCTTGAAATGCTCTTCAAAGTCTCTCAGTCCCTTTAGTGCAATAAATTTAACTTGATAGCACTTAGTTTTCTGGGTAATAGCACAACTGATATATAAAAGCTTCTAAGCTTTGACCTTATGATAACCTACATTATAATAGCAATCATCCTAATAGCCAAAAACACTGGCGAATGGACTTAAAATTATTTTTATCAACAGCATGTTTATGCCAGCACAGGGAAAGTTAGTTGCTAATATAGTAGATAGAACCTAGCCTGTGAGGTATTTATATTATTAGGAACTAATAGTTGCACCTGCAGGGATTAAGGATTTGATCATAAATATAATCAAAAGCTTTAAGAAGTGCTAAAATGAGATAATTATTAAAACATGACAACAATTAAAAACTATAAAAACTTTATAGCTTACATTGAGCTTATCATTATAAACTAATCCTATAGATTAACATTGGCGTAGCTTAAAAAATTAAATACTTCATATACATATCAGTTAAAATATACCAAAAATAATTCAAATAGTTGTCCAGACCATCCACAAAGAAATTTTAGGTCCTTCCCTCTCAAGATATATAGTTCTCACAAGGCTAGTCCTGCCTAAAAACCAGTTCTTGATATTATCATTAAGTTAACCTGATAACCTGAAAAATTTGGTAAGAAAGGTAATCTACACCTTCATGCAATCGTTTAAATCACATGGAAAACACAAAAACCCAGGATATATATGGCATCGTTGATATGCTTGTTTGAACCCAATAAAATGAGTGGTAGTACAAAAGATTTTTGAAAGTGAAATGTCTATGATGCAAAAGACGTTATAATCAATGAGCCTGTTGAGGCAGAACTTAATATTGGAAAAAACTGCCTTCCTTACCATGACCTTGAAAACAAAAAAGAAGTTTCAGCCTTCACTAACCTTTTCACTATGAGGCTCAGAGGTTAAAGGGGTAAGGTTCCAAATTAATATGATGCTAAGATAACTTCTGCTATGACTAAAACCTTATAAGTAATTATACTTGGCCATATAAGCCATTTTGTCAACTAAAAACACCATAACCAAGTTACTAAATTACCTCCACCTTTGTGTCATCTTTTTTGATGCATCTAATAACAAATATTTTAAATATCAAAGTGTCCAACTTCAGCCTAATTACCCTAAGAAGGACATAAGCAGCTTAGTGTGGCATAAACTGAGTACAATGAAATGGGATTGGTCTTACCAGAATTAAAAGAATATTCTACATATGTCAACATAAAAAACACTTATAGATTCAATCAATAATGAATACTACCTGCTGGTATGCTTACCAAAAGTCAAGATGCTTCACATTAGATTTACATAAAGTAATAATAAAGAATGATATAGATATGCTTCCTTGGACAAAGGCAAATAGTTACTTACTATACTGAACCAAGCTTGTACTTTTGACATGCATAGGCTTAGCGACTCTAACAATTGCTATGCCAAATATCCCTATGTGATATCAGCGGTAACAACCTTAAAGTTTGAATGATTGCAGACAGCAGTGCGCCCATCAACATTGGTACATCTAAGTTAAAGAAAAGACTTGGGATTCCACTGGATACTGACCACTGCAATGAATATAAAACTAAGTGTTTTAATGCAATTGCATTACTAAAAGATTATAGCTCATTGCTGCTGCAGTATAGTAATATAGTGTTGTATGTCATGGCCATTATTCCACTCCACAAATAACTATGAGATACATATTTTGTATACTTTTATAAGGGCATCTTGGCTCAAAGCCAACTTTGAGGAGAATCAGATGGAAATATTGGTAAAACATCTTCTACTTTATTACTTTAAGAAGGAAACCCAGATCCAGCCTCAACCTCCCTTATTTGTTTACAGTGTGTATAATTACAGATTAATACAATTAGTTAGTAAACAGTTCTAGCGTGCCATTAATTTGACATTATAATTAGTAAAATCTGACAGAATAGAACTATAAGATGTATAGGCTCTTACTATTGCATTGGCCACTAAGCCCTAGAAGAACATAAATTGATTTATTACTTCTTGATAGGTTATATGGTGAAATATGACCTCTCGCATCTGAGCCACAAATGAATCACACAATGCACCTAGATCTATTTTTACTTAATTTGAAAAATTAGGTGGTATTGACAAACTTTTTTGAGCTTTTATTCAAGTGAAGCATCACAACTCATCATCTCTGCTTATGTGTTGATAGGTTTAATGAAGTAAAATGTGAAGCTAATGATCCTTCCAGGTTTAAAGTTACCATGAAAGACCTTAACTAATTTAATGAACCAAGAAAAATTACAATCCCAATACTCCAAGTTCATGTGGTAAACAAAGCTAACAAACAAGGTAAAAAAATAAGAAAAATCGGAGTAAAGTGTTCTTGTTAGTCATAGGAGTTTGGGTTTATATATAACAATAATCATGGATCTCACAGAAGCGTGAATACTAATTTAAGTGTCAACTAAAGAATCTTAAAGATAACGGCTACTAACATATATTCTTTTAAACATCTCTGTGATGGTTACATTGTTTATCAGATGAATCCCAACCTTATATAATATAATCCTTGCATAGCCTGAAGGCCACGTTTTCCCAGTACCAACCTGACCCCAAGCAAGTTTGTTCCTTGATATCTGACCAGGTTGGGTAAGTTCTAATTTAGTATGAACAACCATAAAAATTCTTAATTTAAAATATATAATGAGCAAAAAATAAGATTTAGCGATGATTACTGTTTCCTTTCAAATAATTCTAATTATTAATGTTTTGGTTATTACAGCAAACTTCATTTTTTGGGAATCACTGCTGATTATAGGTCTTTTAAAGATATAATTTTTGCATTGCCACCCATTACCACAAACCCTGTTCAATAATATACTTTACCTTACCTCGCCCATTAACATGACAATTAGAATACTTACTTTATTATCATTAATACTCTCAGGCCTCAGCGCCACAGAAAATCATCATTAATGAGGTTATTATAATTGGCCTTGCCCATGTATTGGCGTAAAAAAGCTTTCTTGTTTTAGAATACTATACTTAGCCATTTCTGGTATCTCACTTTTTTCTTAGTTTTCCTGTCTTTCAGAGCAATTAGAAAATTCCAGTATCTTAAGTGCAGTTTAGTAATCATGTACTTGTTAGGAACCCAGCGTGCTAAAGAAAGACTTAGCTTCCTTCATGGGTATGCCCAAACCCACAAGCTCAGTCAACATTTCAGAAGGCAACATTGTTTCCAAGTTACTGTGAGCTGCCCTGTTGGAGGGGAGTTGGAAAGGATCCAATCCAGGGTATTTTTTATTATTTACCGTTTATTAATTAATGTGACTAACAGAAAAGGTGTTTATTAAAGATTTTACTTAAACTAAAAAAACTTGATAAAAGTAATAATCCAACATCCTACCATTATCAGGGAGTGTGGTATTACGGTGTAAAGGGAGTGAAAAACCTGTTAAGCTATAGCTCAGTTAGTATGAAATTATTCTAAATTTCAAATATGTAATTAATGGGTTCAAACAGTAATTTCAAATTCCACACTATTGTGGATCAGTGGTCCAATCGAATTCTGAAAGCAGATATATTGGCCAAAATTACGCTGCTATTGTAATTTTCAAGGCGTTGCATGACCATCACATAGCCCCAATCTTTCCTGTTGTATACACCAGGGCCAAAGGGATGGCTTTCAATCTCAGATGATCTTAGAAAATGAAATTTTGGCAAATCGATTTATTGGGTTTCCACCAGATGTGCTCACTGGCGCTAATGCTGCAAACACCAATATGGTGGCTCACTACCTGAGGCTAAGGTCATCACAGTCATCCAAGAGGACAGGGGCTACTTTAGACGCAAACTTGCACGAGACTTTGCTCATTATAATAAGATAAGATCTTAATGAATATAAAATAAATAATGTTTTCTTCTGAAAAAGTTATTTAATAAAAATAAGACAGTACTATTTATAGTATGTTGGGAACTAAAAGGGAATTATGACTCATTGGGAATGGTAAAGAGGGATTCATCAGTCATTTTTGATTCCCTCATGTTTGTCCCTCATCTCATCCCACCTGGAAGGTCAGCTGAGCTTCTTGATCTCCTGGTGATAGTCTCATAGCATAGGTTAAATTAGTATTAATCTTATTTAGAGCTCTTCCAATGGTCCAGGTTTAGAGGCACACCTTGTTAGCTTCCAGAATAAACAGCAGATGAAAGTATTAAGAACTTTGGGATACAGGTAATAGAGTCATGCGAATGTGGACCTGGAGTCAGGTAATTTATTTCGTATATAATATAAAATGAGTATTAGCCAAATTTAGAGTAATTTTGTTATTATTTTAGATTTGTTTTTAATTTCAATGATAGGGAATCAAGCCTTAATTCAAGACTTATAGAAATAACTTGATAGTTTGAAGACTAAGTACCGCGTGCTTATATCTTATGATCTTCACCCCCAGATAAGGCATACACCTTGAAAAAGAGAATCCTAACATACTCCCCTCAAGCCTTGTCAAAGGGGAGTATTTCTTAGTCCCTGCATATATAATTGACCAAATTATTTTTCTAGGTATTTGTGGTGTATTTTTGTTGTAATATGGTTGATTAATTTATCGAGTTCCTTTGACTGATACATCTTTGCTCAGGTTTTAAAAAAATCCAATGATGGTTAGTCAAGGTTTAAAACAACTCAGCTTTGTTAGGGGGCCACACCAGACTTTCATATTGAGGAGAGTTGAGGCCATGTTGTGGCCATCAGAAGAGTTTAACAGCAGCAGATTTGACAAGTTTATTTTAGCAGCTTCAGAGTGTTTAAATTTCTTTAGTGCTCATGCTGGCATCGTGGCAGGTACTGGGGGCTCCAGCAGGAGGTTATATTTATGGCGGGGGTAAGTAGGTGCTTATGGTTAAGCTGCAAGATAGGATGAAGTTGCAAGAGTAACACGTCAAATAAGTTGCTTGAGTATGCATGATTTCCAACTAGGAGCTATTTAAAGTGGACAACATTGGCATTCTTGAGGTGCATGTGTTGAAAGTTCTAGTATTGGGCGCCCTCACATTTAGAGTTGGGAGCAACAAGCGGCTGGGCAGCGATACATTAGCCTAGCAACGTCTGAGGCGAAGATTCAGAATCTTGAGGGTAAATCTTGCTCTTGGGCATAATAGCTAGTTCGTTGATAATGTCACGGGAAACCTTGGCATGACAGCTAGGTCCAAAGTTTGTCATGGGCAACCTCAGAATGATTTGCATAACATTCCAAATCTGTGTTCCCAAATATTGCCTTGATTTCCAGGTGCTCGTCATGACATCTCTGCAAGGCCGCCTTCATATTGGCCAACTTCCGCTTGTACCATGAGAGCTTCTAATTTGTTTTTTATATAGACTATCAAGGCATCTTTGCAGAGGTTATTAAAACCATGAGTGTGTTCAAGGAGAACAGTCCAACTTCAGGCCCTTCCAGCTTTATTTGCCATTCTTATCTTCTGGTGCCTAATGCACTCAATCTGAAACAAAATTAATTGGATCAGAAACCTCTTCAAGCTGAGAACCTTTGACCATTTCATTCATGTGTGTAGGCACATCCATGTCTTTATCCAGTTCTCAACGGTGAAAAAAGATCATATTTTAGGTGAATGATCTGTGGTCAGTAGATTGTTGGTTGGGACAACTGTTGGTTTCCCAAAGGTAAGCTCTCAACTTTTGATTATAATTAATCCCTCAGCCATTGGTTCATGCAAATTGAATTAATTTCAGGCTCAGATTTGTCTGGACTTGTGTCATTCCAAGCTTAGGGAGGTACCAGGTAATTTTGATGCTTTATTATAATAATATCTGGTCCTATCTGCAGAGGAGAGTCGATGACATTGGGGGGCAATTTTGTCATTAAAGAATCATTGAGCTCATCAATTTCTAGACTGAGGTAAGTCTCAGATAATTTTCCCGGCGTTTCAGGTAATTTGAGGCGTTGCATATATCAGAGCACCCACAGGGTCTTGAGGTTTATTCCCTTCGAGTTTGGTGCTTCTTGAGCTAAGGTAAGTCCTGGGTATTTTGTCTGGCGCTTTTGGAAATTTGAGGCACTGGATGTATTTGAGCATCCATGGGACTCTCAAGGCTTAATCCCATTGTCATGTTTTAGTAATTTTATCTCAACTTTTCCCAATTTGATCGGCTTGATAAATCAATTGATGTTCACTAAAGTAAGTTTAAATTGCCATACAACACTTTTGGGTCCAAATTAGCAATGAGATTCATTACCACTTTCTGCTCCAAATCATCAGAGTGGGAAATGGCATCGAGATTTGGCATTTTCTTTTTAGACTTAAATAAATATTATTGTTCGGTATTAAAATTGAAGGTTTTTATTAGAATTAAAGCACTCTGATTGGTTTGATCTTTCTTTGATTGGAGGATGAGTTGTAGCTTATCCATATTCTTCTTGGTTTTGTCCAAATTCAAAAGACGCTTGAACATGGCTTTTCCATCACAGTATACAGGTCCTAGCATTTAATAGTTTTTCTGCTCAGTGAATTTAAGAGCTTCTTCTCGCCTGGCATCTCACATCCTCTTGAAACTTGATGCTTGATCATTACAATATATATCACCCTCATTAATCTTTTTATTTTGTAATGCTGGCATTTTTTGCTCATTAGCACCGATGTTAATTATAAGGGCGTTTTTAAAAGTTCAAAAAAAGGTTTTAGCTGATGGGGACCTCAGAAATGCATGAAGTCTTCTGGGACACACTCAAAGGTTTTCTTTGGAAAATTGGTCCTTAGCGTCACTTTGCCTTGGTCATTCCAGCGAAGGTAAATTTAAAAATTAGGATCCATAGTGATCATGTTAGATTCGTCCAAAGGTGAGGGAATCTCCTCAGGGTACGCATTGGAAGCGCCCCTGCAGTGAGCACATGTTATTGGGTTTCCGCCAAATGTGCTCGTTGGTGCTAACGCTGAGAAACTCCAATATGGTGGCTGACTGTAGGAGGCTAAGGTCATCACGGTCAGCCAAGAGGACAGGGGCTACTTTAGACGTAATATTGGATGGGACGTCGTTTATTAAATAGAATAAGATCTTTATAAAAATAAGATAAATAATGCATTTTGCTGAAAAAGTTAATTATTAAAAATAAGACAGTACTATTCATAGTAATGTTGAAAAGTAAAAAAGATTTATGATTTATTGGGAATGGTAAAGAGGGATTCATCTGTCATTATTGATTCACTTATGGTTTGTCCCTCAACACGTCCAACCTGTGAGGTCTGCTGAGCTTCTTGATCTCCTGGCGATAGTCTCATAGCATAGATTAAATTAGTACTAACCTCAAGTAGGAGCTCTATCAATGGTCCAGGTTTGAAGGACTACTTTTTAAATTCCAGGATAAACAGCTAATACTTATATTGGGAGTTTTGGGTCACAGGTATTGGAGTCATGTAAATGTGGCCCTGGGGAATAGGTAAACCATTATTAAATAATATTAGAATGAATATTAGCCAAATTTGGAGTAATTTTGGTAAACTCTTAGTTTAAAGCCCAAATTAATGATAGGGAATCAGCCTTAAATTTAGACTTATTGAGTTAACTGAATAGTTTGAAGGCTAAGTCCATGTGCATATATATGCAGATCTTCTCCATTGGACAAGGCTTACACTTTGTAAAGAAAGAATCCTTAAACAAATGCCTTGAGAGCTAATTTTTGTTAAAGATGTTGATATCAACCAGGAAGGAAATCCTCATAAATGGCGCTCTGGCCAACTAAATGCTGTCAAATAATATTTTATCACATACAATGAGAAGTATTTAAACTATTAAATTGCTCTGGACAACCAGATGCTGCCAAATCCAATAACTTCAAATGTATCAACAATGGTAGACTTTCTTGCAATTGGCACTCTGGACAAGCATATGCCACCAAATACAATATAAAAAAAGGCTGATGAGGATGGAAATCTCCATAAATGGCACTCTGGCCAACCGGATGCCGCCACTTCAGATGAGGCTTGGGAAGATTCTCAGAATGGCAATCTGGAAAATCAGATGCCACCAAAACCTTTTTAAATTAATTTAAATTTTAGAGATAATAATGTCAACAAAGGTTTAGGTTTTGAGAACAATTTAAAACAAGTTAATAAATTTTCTAAAAAGTTTCAACAACTTCAAAGGTAACCATCCCTAGTGCTGCAATGCGTTTTGACAAAGAAATTGAGGGCCATATCCTTAGGTTATGCTTGCTGTTGAAAAGTTGTTTGCAGACTCTGTGGAGAACAAGACGCGCTCTTCTACCAAATTTTACATAAATTTAAACTGATGAAGTTGCACAAAGCAGCTTCATCTTCTATTCTACTTTAATAAATTGAGTAAAAAGAAACTCTTTAGAAAATTAAAATCACATATAACGACCTGATGGAAACTGCTCATGGAGCACACTTTGGACTTTGACAAGGCAAACGCGACATTAAATGTTTTTTCTGGAGGTCAGACCCTTCTGCTTGGCGCTAGTATAGTCTTTACTGTCGTCCAAAAATTCATAGTCATTTCCCAAACGGTTGGATCAGGGATATTACCACAGCAGGGTTACCCTGCTTGTCGGCACTTATCTGGGCCCTCTTGAGCACCTGCTTTATGAAATTGTTCTAGGACCCTGTCCACCACAGCTATTCCTGGAGCGATTTGTAATATTGCAAATGTCAAAATTATTTTTAGATTTCAGTGATTTTGTACCAGGTTAGATACCAGCTTTTCTCCTCTTCTTTACAATTTTTCTGCCCAAAATTGACTTGTTAGGTATAATTTGTTATTAAAGTTTGCTTCTGGATGAACCTTTTGGGGGCAGGGAATGGGGCCATGGTGTACGTTTCTTGCTTCTCTTTATTGTTTTCACAATTTATTTAGTTTTCTTTACATAAACAGTCAAACTTTATACTTGGGTGGATTTGGGATGGAGGGTATATGGGGAAAGGCGTGTGGAAAGCAGATAAGGGCGGCAGATACCCATTTCTCATCCAGGTTATGACCTAGGTCAGAGATATGGTTAAAGGGCAAGGCCTTGGGTTTGAACCTTCTTTTGTTCTGAAAGGAATTAACACTCTTGCCCAGTTTGATGCCTGGCAATTGAGGCCTTAGACTACCATTTCCTTTACAGGTAGGACTCACGCCCCCCAGAGGCTTTTGCAAGGGCATAGTTCTTGTGAAGAGTAGGATGGGTGATGGCAGTTGATGTGTCGTCCTTTGTAAGCAGTGTGGAGGGCAGTTGGATTATTCTTTTAAAGCTCTTCCAGTATCTCTTGAAAAAAATATTTGAGGTAGGTCGACCTTGGGACAAAAAAACCATGCTGAGAATTTTTCTAGACAGTACAGGCTTCGAACTTGAAACCTGCACTAGGGTGGAAGCAGTTTTACCTGCCAGGCTAACCACCCTTTCCAGTATCTCTTGAAAGTTGATACAGTTCTTGGATTGTGCCCACCTGTTTTCATATGCTGTATATCCCTTCCAAAACTCCAAATAAAACACTTGCGTTTAACCCGCATGTGTCCAAAATCTTCCCTACCTCAATTTGGGAGATCCCTCTACCATGATGGGCTCAACTTCCGCTGGTTTCTTGCCCTCAAAAGGAGAGAGAGGAAGCATGAAATGAGGCGTGATTTTTCAATGAGGAGCAGTTTCAAATGAAAAGCTCCATTGTTTGGAACCTTGGTAATAGTGGAAGGGTCCAGCTAGCTTGTATGCCAACTTCTGAAATAGACCTTAAAATAAAGATCTTTGGTATTTACCATACCCAATTTGCCCTCCGGATAGTTAGGGGCCTCTTGCCACTTTTTAATCTACAAACTGCTTGGTATCTTTTAATAATTTAATCAACTGTTTCTGTACCTTTTGTTGGACCATCAAGATATGTGTGAGAAAGCTGTCTGTTGCTACACGTTTGGGATCCAATAGTAAGGTCAGATTTATACCTCATGTTAGTATATATGGGTCACCCCTGTTGAGGAGTAAAGGGAGTTATTGTATGCAAATTATGAAAAAAGAAGGTTGGCTGCCCATGTATCCTGGAATGTGGTAGTATATCATCGAAGATACTGCTCCTGGGATTTGTTAGCGCGTTTCATTTGGCCATCTAATTGAAGGTGGTAGGATAATAATCTTCATTGTTTAATCTTTAGCATATCACAAGATTTCTGAAATTGAGAGACAAACAGATTTCCCTATAGTTGAATACACAGTGCATTCAAAAAGATCTGGGACTAACGTTTTAAAGACACAATTTTACAAGTAAATAAACTTTTTTTATCATAATTTAACATACAACCTTTCCCTCTCTATATATTTTTATATTGCTAAAACAACTGTTAAAAGGTATGCACATAGTTCCTATTTTGTATAACCATGTTTAAACCAGCTGTCACATTCTTCTGAATTGTCTCTAATTTATCAAAAGGATGAACCTTCAGTGCCACCTTCAGATTAGAGAACAGAAAGAAGTCAGACAGAGCCAAATCTGGTGAATAGGGTGGATAATTATAATCTGAAGGTGGCACTGAAGGTTCATCCTTTTGATAAAGTAGAGACAATTCAGAAGAATGTGACAGCTGGTTTAAACATGGTAATACAAAATAGGAACTATGTGCATACCTTTTAACAATTATTTTAGCAATATAAAAATATATAGAGAGGGAAAGGTTGTATGTTAATTTATGATAAAAAAAGTTTATTTATTTGTAAAATTGTGTCTTTAAAACGTTAGTCCCAGAACTTTTTGAATGCACTGTGTATCTCCAGAGGAACCTCAAAAAAGGCAAAGACATGACCCACAAGTAACCTTATCATGTCCCCAGCTTTAGTTGTTGTCTGACAAATAAAAAAGATGTCATAAATTGTAAAGCAGTCTAAAACCACCATATCTGCATCATACTTACATGACATTGTTAACTTTTTAAATAAAATTAACTTAAAGTAATGTCCATGGTCCTGCAGGTTGTTGGAGTGAGTGGGGAATGCAATTTCCGCACAATTTTTTGATTTTGACCTGGCGCAGATCAAACATTTTCCAATTCATATGGGAAACTCCTTTTTTCAGTCCATTCTATTAAATCTACTTTTAAATGAATAAAATTGTAGCTACCCAGGCGCCCCATGGTTGTTAAATCATGTTGTTATTTTATAACTCAGGAATGTAGTCCTGAGGGGAACCATAATATGTCAAATGCATTACCTATTCTTTTTGGAAAGTACCATCCATAAAGGGTTGTACCTAAATCAATCTTAATTTGGAGGCCACATCTTTGGAATCTGTTGACTGTGATGTCAAAACAGCATCCAAAAAAACTTCTTTGGCAGGGGATACCAGGATTGGGTCAGACGATATAACTTCAGTCACTGGCTTAGAAGAAGTGTCAGTAATTAAAGCGTTAAAAAAAAAACTATCAATTGAAAGGGGACACCAGGCTTGTCTCAGATGGTGCAACTTCACCCACCAACCCAACAGGATTATAAGAGATACTGGGGGATGTGGAACCGCAGGATTTGAATCTGATGTAAGTTTTTTATTTTACATTTAGTTTTAGAGTTAGGTTTCGACTTAGTTTCAGGTGTCTGGAGTGGGGTATGCAACTATGACAATGGCTGGAAGTGGAGGAGCTATGACCTGCTCAGGGGTCTTACTGTAGCTAATTTAATGTGCTTGTTTCCAAAATGAGACATCTTAGGAAATTTTGGCTTAAGAGCTCTGTTAAATTTTTTGTATCCATCTTGAAAAACTTAGACTTTAAGTCGAAGCCTAAAAGTTTGTGGTAGGTCCTAGTCTTCCCATGATTTTACTTCTAAGTATTGTACAACAAGTAAGTGACTGTTGCTCCATTCACACAACCACTGTATGCTTTGCACCCTGTAACATATACCGCCACTGCTTGGAGACAGGAAAAATCAGTCAACACTCTATCATAAAAGGCCCAAGCGCGCTCCAGGACACTATACTTCTCTGAGAAGTACGCTACTGGGCGTTCACAGCTCTCATGTTCTTCAGGTGTACAGCGCCAACTGCAGTACTAGAGGAAATGAAAGTCACAATAAAAGGCTTCTCTCCATATGCATGACAAAGAATGGAGGTGGTGTTGAAAACCTCTTATATTGCTTCACACGTCTTATGACATTCTGGGGTCAAAACAAATGGAAAGTTTTACAGTTTGAGAGGATGCAGGGTGCGTCCAGCTCTGAAAAATCTTGTGAGAACTTCTTAAAAAACAATAAGAGATAAGAATCTCCAAAAGATGTTTCTGTGTTATTGGGGTGGACCATGAACATGTCCTATATGTAGATGGTGCGATGGCGTGACCATCTTTTTTAGATCTGTTTTTCTGGAATTGGATTTCAACTTTAAAATCTCGCATTTAGAGGACTTAGCAACAGGAGAATCTTTGTTTAGTCTGATGTCACTGCTACCAGATCATTACTAGAATGTCTACCATTGGGCGATTGGACTAAAAAAACATCACATAGGCAATAGCACAAGAGAATTTAAATTCCCTAAAGCATCATCAATTCAGTGCTGGAAAACTGCCGGAGAATACTTAAGACTGAAGAACATGACATTAAATTGTTATATTGTAATCAGGTACCTATTTCTATCATCAACTCCTAGACAAACTTACTTCACACCTGATGGAAAGCGCTCACCAGATCAAATGTTGTTAAAACTTTGTTTTTGTTTCGCCTGGGAAATGCTGCCTCCAAGGGCAAAGGATAAGTATCTGAGATAGTCACATTGTAGAAGTTTTCATATATCACACATGATCTCAAGGAACCATTAGGATTTTTGGCAACCGAAACAGGAGAGAACACAGGGGTGGTTTTTTAACCATCTACTCTTTCTTTACCACGTTTTCATTCCAAGTTTTAACGCCTGGCCTTCTTCAGATGTTTATGGGTATTGGGGACAGTTGAATTTAATGAGATCCACCATTAATTGAAAAATCAGATAAGTTCTAATTGACTTGGATGTTTATTGTCCTTATTTCTCACCAAAAACTGACTTGAAGGTTGTAGGGTAAGGGGAAAGGTAGGAAGCTCAGGAAATATATCCATAGAAGAGTATTTCACAGTTGCGCTGCAGCATTGTCTGTTGCCAGGGTAGGAAGAAGGAAATTTTAACCAAGTGAACATTTGAGATAAAAGGCTAACATATTCCGTTTTAAGTCAATATTTAGAAACTAATGGCGCCGCCATCCTACCCCCCTAGATTAATGGGTATATTTCAACCCTTAAATTGCTTCTAAGTGAGCTATATGTTCCTATCTGTGGGCCATAAAACGATTAGTTTAAAAACGAGAGTATGAAAGCTATAGATCCGATATGCTCAAGGCTGAAGAGCCTGAGGTGACTTACAGATCAAAGTATCATACACCTAAAGGCAAATGTAAATATCTATGGCACTAGTATACACCAGATAAGTTACAGTTACCATCCGTTGGCCTACTAAAGCTTTAATAGGAAATAATAAGTAAGCACAATAAAATTTCTTTAAATTTTTATAGGAAAAATGGGTTAAATTAGCCTTCCTAACCTGTGAGTCTTTGCAACCTTTGGAGCATCTGTTGAGAAACTAAGTGGGTATAGCTGCTGCCCAAGCATAAGACAAAGGTGCAGAATCTGGATAATCAAGGTTTAAAAAGGCTGCATATTTGAAATATCCTCATAAACTGGGATACATGTGAAGCTTCTCTTTCACCTGATAAACAAGTAAAGTTTGAGAGGAATCAATAGCTGGAACTGCAAAGTATATTTTAATTGTAAACACCACCAAAGGGGCATTTGAAATATCAGGGTGTGTATGGTTTTACTTTTTTTTTAGTACTAGATGGTCCCAACCCAAGGGGGGGGATTCATCGATGTGTGTGTATGGTTTTACTCAGAGTGAGATTGGTCCAAATGGACCATAATGACTTCTTCATTTAAGTCTTGGATAGGAACCTCTCCATCTGGACCAGGATTAATTTCCATTCTACTCAAAAAATGGGCGGAAGCTGACACCTGTGACTCTCATCTCCCAGGGAGATTTGGCCCATGTGGTGGATGAGAGATGAGTAATGGAATACCCTCTAAGAGTTGCAGCCCCCTTCCAGGGGCCTCTCCGCTGAGCTGGTGAATAGTATTTAGAGTGTTTTCCAGGAGGTGAAAAAATTGTGCAAAATGTCCCAAAATTGCCAAGACCCCATTATTGTATCCATCCCACACCCATTCCCAACAGGCACAGAGGTGGTTAATCCCTTTCCCAACAACTGGTCTCAAACCTTTGTAGCATGGCCTTGGGCGCAACCTAAAGTATGTCCAAAAAGTTACTTCCATTGAAGATGCATGCGCATGATGAAAAATGATTTAAGTAACAGGACCAAAACAAATTTGGCCGAGAGGTCCATACCCAAGTCAGTTAAAAATTAGGTCCAGGAACACATTATGATAGCTTGGTTCAAATTTATTCTTGATGGAAGTCGCATTTGCATCTCAATTTTCCCCAGTGAGCTTATAAGGAGCAGTCCCTAACTGGACCACTGACATTCCATTTTCTTAGTTTACATCCCTTCAAATTCAATAAATTTTTTCAGAGAAAAAAAGTACTTTGGCTTTGAATAATTTATTGAAAAATTATACGGCTTATTATCCCCTGATTTTAAAACCCATGGCTGGTCCGCATGGCTAGTTTTTTACATTCCACACATCAATTTGGATGGCTATGCCCACGGATTCTGGCTTAGGTTTTAGGTGGTAATGCACCCAGAGTTCAAGACCAGTCTAAATATTATTTTCCGTACGCTCCATGTAATAATGGAGCAACCTATAACTCTCACCCTCTCTATCTCACCCTTTGGGTTGGGTTGTGAGATCCAGTGAGGTTTGGCTAGCAGGTGCTGAATGCATCTGGATATCCATAAAAACTACTTAAAAATTAAAATATTACTCTTTTTGTAAAAATAAAGGTTGAGACTTTGAAGTATTTTTGGGCGCGTTCTAGGAGAAAAAAGTAAGTGCTTCAATACTAACGCTCAGTAATTAAACTATCTCAAATATTGATGGTCAAAGAGATTAATTTTATTATTTGGAATAACTTAGACACATCCAAATTAGTAAATATGGTAATTCATCCTATCAAGATAGGGAACTTTGGGCTATTTTGGTGAAATGACAGACGAGAAGGTATTTTTGGGCAGAATGCACCCATGTGCTAATAATTGATGTATTTCAACCAATAACCATTTGATATAATAATTTCACCTTGGGGGACCTCCACCACGCCTATAAAAGAGGGTGGTCCCCACTTAGGTGTTGTAAGGAACTCAAAGTGGCAGGGGCAGAACCATTCAATAGATGCCCTAGAATATGCCATGTAGTCAGAGGAATCCAATTACTTAATTTCGAGTTAATAGCCCATTTGGTATTTGGAAAAGTGTTGTCCCAGTTCGTGGGTTCCACCAAAGATCAGCCAGGGTCTTTTTGCCAATATTGTCATAATTTTCATTAAAATCAATATTACTTGAGATTGGGCATGTAATTGGCTGATTTTATGTGTTGAATCAGGACTATTCTTAACTAAACATTCTATTTTCTGAGTCAAGATGGCATTTGTTTAACATCTACCCCCTTAAGAATGTGGGGGGGGGGGGGGAGAATAGGTCCATAGGAAACGGCCATGTACCAAATTAACAGTAATCCCAGTAGATAAAATTTGATAGAGTACTGGTTTTCCTTGCTTGTAAGTGATAGTGAACAGACCCTCCAAAATGGATCTAAGCTTGATGATTCTTGGAGTGATTCAATTATGGTAGTATAAAACAATATCAGTCACTTGAAATGAAGGCAGGGGAGCCCATGCTCATTGGCAGCCTGTACTTCTTTAGTGCCCATTCTAGCTAAGTTTGTCATAGCCTCAAATTGAAGCTGTATGATATGATGAGCTAATCTTCTCGTGGCTTTTTCAAGTTCCTCCCCAATTGAGAAGACATCCTTAGCTAACAGGGCAGGTATTCCTGGTTCCCACCCATACAAAACATGGAATGGAGACAGATCTTAAGATCCAGTGATAGCTAATATGGTAAGCCATAAAAGCATTGATTAGGTATAGATCCCAGTGAAGTGGATACAAGAGGCCATTTTTATAGAATAGAAATCAAGGTTCCATTTACTCTTTTCATGGTCCCATTGGTAGAGGGATTATATGGAGCTAAGAAAAGTTGTTGGGCTCCCATGGAAGTGGCCAGCACCTTGACTACTCTGGAGGAGATGTTCTTTCCACTTTGGAGAATAGTACTTGAGGACACCCATAATGAGTGAAAATATGTTGAACATAAAAAGGTAGCTGTGGCCTTGGCCTTTTGGGAAAGAAGAGCCACGGCTTCAACCAACTTAATAAAGTGGTTAATACCTACTAGAATGAATCTGTTTCCATCAGTCTGAGGGAGAGGACCTAGAGGCCAGGCTAATGGTGTGGAACGGTTGTTGATGGGTAGTTGGCTGATTTTGCTATCTAGTCTTGAAACCAGGTTGCTTCTTACACACAAGGCAAGCTTCCAAGACGTCAACAATATTCTCCATGATTCATTCCCAATAATATCAATTCTTAATCCAATCATAGGTTTTATTTGCTATCCATGTCCTAGGGTGGAGTGAGCTTCCAGGATCTCAGGCACACGTTCTGAAGGCTGAAGGTAAGGGAGCCACTTTGCCCCAACTTGCTTGTAGAAAATTTTCCAATCTCCACTTTGGTGTTTTGGAATTGCAGGTCACCATTTTCTGTATGGGCTCATCCTTATCCTCCCAGACCTTTGTGGTCATTAAAAGGTCATATATTCGCTCCGCCTCACTATTATCCTAGTGAAGGACTGGAAGCCAAGTTAGCCCATCTACAATCATGCTATAGTTTCCTTCAAGGTGTTCTATCTTTATGTCATAATGCTTGAGCTTTAGAGCCCAGCGAGTTAACCGGCCATTTGGTATCCTTCATGTTTTGTAGCCATTTTAGGGAAGCATGTCCGTAACTACAGTATGAGTGATCCCAGACGGAAAGGGCAAATGTGCTTTACAGCTAATAGAACGGCAAGGCACTCCTTCTCTTTTACACTGTAGTTGCGTTCCACCTTTGACAGCATCTTGCAAAAAAAGGATACATAATAATCAACATCATTTTTATACAGTTGAAGTAAAATGACCCCAATTTCATAGTCTGAGGAATTGGTAAACAAAATAAATGGTTTACCATAGTTGGGATGCCTCAGGCTAGGACGTTTTGTAGCAGAAGCTTCAACGTCTTAAAAGCAGCCTTCTGTTCAGTGCCCCATTGGAAAAAGGTGTTATTAGAAAGTAGGCGGACTAGGGGTTCACTGAGTTGTGAAATCTTAGGAATGAATTGATGGTAATACCCAATCATCTCTAGAAATACCTGTATATCACGCAAATTTTTAGGGGGAGGCATTTTTGCAATTGCTTTAACCTTATCTTGTATAGGTTGGATTCCTTTTGAGAAATGGAGTGTCTAAGGAAATCCATTTTCCTTTGGAAGAATGTACACTTTGAGGGTTTTAATTTAATATTAATTCACGTAAACGTTAAAACACCTCCTTTAAGTGCTTATGATGCTCATTAAAGGTTTTTGAGAACACTGTGATGTCACTAATATAGACAATGATGCAACTTAACTTCAGGTCCTGAAGAATGGGATCCATGGCGCTCTTGAAAGTTACAGGTGCGTTACACAACCCTTGAGGTAATTGGGTGGGTTGGAAGAGACCCTTACTGAAAATGAGAGCATTTCTCCTGGTCTTGGGGAGAAAGGTCCATTTGCAAATAGACACTAGCCAGGTCTATGGCGGAGAAGAAGTTAGAGACAGAGAGCTGGGCCAGGGCGTCACCAATATTGGGGATAAGATAGTATCCTTTGTTGTAAGGCTATTTATTTTGTGATAGTCCAAGACTATCTGATGACCACCATTTTTATTTTAATTAGCAAGAGGGTAGAAAAACTAAAGGCTTTTTGAAGGAACTAGTAACTCCGCGTCTAATAACTGCTTGAGTTCCGTACTCATATGCTGCTCCTCCACCTTTTACTTGTGGTAGGGTTTTAACTAAATGATATGGGCATCACCCACATAATGAATGTGCACCACCATTCACTTGGCCATATTCGTTATCTTATTTAGAGAATATGTCGCTAAAGTCGTCCACTAGAGTGTGAACTTTTTTATAGTTCAGCTGGAGATAATTCATCCGAGATATAGACATTGTGTAGGGTAAATTCCAGGCTATCCGTTGACAGGCTTATATCTAACATAGAGTTAATGAAGTGAATTTGTTCAATGCCATCCACTGGGATTAATAACCCTCTAACAATTCCTGGTGTTTTATTATCACCATGTCCTTGCCCGTGAGGTTCCCCAACAGAAGAGTAATAGGCCGCTGGTAGGCTGGGTCTAAAACGCCAGGCAATACTCGAGGCTCCAAGGGGCTAACGCCCTCAATACTTACTAGGTGCAACAAGCAGTGGTGTGGTATTTGGAGGGCGATCTTTGTGTCAACTACTTTTATTCACCCAGCTAAAACTACCTCATCTGCAGCATAAAACTGAATAACATCCATATCATCCACTAGCTTAGGATTTTTTGTATCTCATACTGCGGTGTTTATTTTATTTAACCGAGGTAAGCCGACCAGGGGATGGACATTACCAAACATATGTAAAACTAAAGAAATAACCAACAAATATAAAATTGGGCACCCCAGGGTACTCAAGTTACCCCTGTTGCCAGCGAGACTGCCAGTTATGGGGGGGTTGGTGTGCTACTCTGAGGGGGTTTCCCCTGCTATGGAGCAGGTGTGAAGGAAAGGGTCTGTGTGGAGGATCCAGAGTGGGAACCATGATTCTATGAGCGCTTTTTGCCTTGGTCTCATATATCCATAGAGCCAGGCTTGGAAGTGCTCCAGTAAGTGGACATGAAATCTGTTAATAACCACATGAATGGTTGGGACTGTACCCTTGAACGCATCTAATGCAATTGTGTGGATTGTCCACATTGCAATGGGTATTATTAGGGAGCGGAGGGTAGATGGGATTGGTGACTCGATCTGGAGCGCGAAGATGCTCTTTGATATCGAGAATTCCTGTTCTTTTTGATCTTAAGCAGGCGTGCGACTTCCTGCCATATAGCTTTGGTTGTGGGGTATGTTTCTAAGCGGTGATGTAGGGATCCCTCCCCTCCACATACTGCACATGTTTTGTGGAGGGAGTTGGAGCAGTCTGCCATCCTATAGGTCCTTCTCAGACAGCGCCAGGCGTTTGCTCTTATACTTGGCTGTAGGAGTGCGTGGTGAGTCATTTTCCACACTGCCTTCTTCGTGGTTAAATCATAGGAAATGTCCAACATATCTAGGTATTCTATCCTAGCTATGTTTGGGATTGTTGCGAGTATACCTCTGGGGGTGGTTTTTTGGGTTTTTTAATTTGAATTGGGGGCTGGGTCGTCCCCTTCACTGTATAGTACCCATGTTCTCTATGGTCCATCCCATACAGCGGATAGTTCAGAAGGATATGTTTGAAATGAGGGGAGGTTCCATGCGAACCCATTGCAGTAGGGTGTTTTCCAAGGTATGTAAGTAGTCTGGGTGGGCTATGTGGGTTAGTTAATTTGAGCGCCTGTGCAAAGTTAGTCCTTGCTGCTCTGGAACAATGTTGTTGCAGGAGGTCTGGAGAAAGGACTTCCTTTATCCAGGTACCTAAGATGTGATTGGCGTGGCTCTTAAAATCCATTAGTCCCATGCCTCCGCTTGAGCGTGGACTAAATAGTGTTTCCATCTGTATAGGAGGGTGAGAGCTGGTCTACAGCCAGCCCTGGATAAGCGCGCGGATTGAAGTTATAAAGGTAGGTGAGAAGGCGATCGCGTGGGCTGGGTACCATAGTATTGGGGTGATGAGCGAGTTAGCAACTATAACTCGCCATGTTAATCCTGGGGTTCTTCCCTTGAGGGATGTGAAGCGTTTGGATACCCGTTGTAACAGGTTACTTTCCATTGTCTCATTAGCATATTCCTCTGATTCTAGTCAAATTCCAAGGTGTCAGACAGGATTGGTGGTGGGAGGTGTTGCTAAGGGTAAAATGATTGGGTTTTTTCTTCGTGTGTTGGTATGAGGTTCTGATGTTGTGGCCCAGATGTTTGAGTATTTGGCTAAGAGGATGATTTTGTCTTTCTTTTGTTGAGCGATGCATTGCTCACCTTGGAGTATTCCTCTAGAGTGCGTTCCAGCTGTTGGGAATCTTCATTGTTTGCTATACCTGCTACGCAGTCATCTGCAAAGGCCAGTATCTTGACTGTTGGTTGTCCTTGTGCGGTTATCCCCATGAGACGTGAGTCAGTTACTTGGAGGAGTGGGTCAAAGCTGAAATTGTATAGCAGTCGGCTGAGGGAATCTCCTTGTTTGAGCCCTCTGTGTGGTTTAATCTTGTTTGTTAGGAATCCAGGGCCGCATACAGCCATAGTTGAAGATTCTGTTAGGAGCATCGCCCATTTTATGAATCCTGGTGGGAGTTTGAAGGCATGTAGACATTCTTTTAGGTATGGCCAGCTAACTCGGTCATACGCCTTTTCCTGATCTAAGAAGCCTAGGGCACCAGTTGCTTTGGATTGGCAAATATTTACAACAGGGTGAATGTTGTTCCAGTTTGAACGCCCTGGTATAAACCCAAACTGGTTGGGTGATAGGACGTCAGAGGCAATTGCGCCTAATCTAGCTGCTAGAATTTTTGTTAGAATTTTTGTGTCAGTGTTGGAGAGTGCAATTGGGCGCCAGTTGGCCAGGTCCAACTTGTCACCCTTTTTATACAAGGTTATAACTTAGGATTCATGGCCTCCTGGTAGTAGGCGTGTTTCCAACAAGCACTGGTTCATAGACGCCAATAGAAGGGGGGCGATTTGTTGAAAATATTTTTTGTGAAATTCGTAGGCTATCCCATCAGGCCCTGAGCATTTCCTAAGTGGTGCACCGCGAATTGTCTCCCAAAGCTCCTCCTGTGTAATTAGGGATAGTATGTTGTAATTTGGTGATGTACTTTGTATCTCGGCATTTTTATAAATTCTTTACTTTTTTGTGAATCTGTTGGCATTTCACGATATAATTTGGTGTAATAAAGGTGTACTTACATCTTGACCTCCTCAGGGTCAGTTGCCACGGTGCCGTTGGTCTTGCGGACCTGTGTGAATGTGGGCTGGTTTCCGCAGGAGTGGAATTGGTGGAAAAAGTATATCGAACAGGTTTCACCTTCCTTTATGAACTTAACTTTGTTTGATACTTTGATTCTGTGTTGGTGTTCAAAGATGAGATTGTTAAGTTGGGCAGATATTTCTGCCCATTTGCATCCCCAGTTGGGGCTATAGCCAGATCTTGGATTATTTATCTCCAGGTGGTCTAGTTCTGCCAAGGTACGCTTGATTGTGGCCATGACCGCGGTGTACTTACATGATGCAATATGGCAGGTTTTGTTGATTAAATTTTTCTTGAAATTTTCCCATGTTCCAATGGGATCTGAAGTGAATGGGGCTGTGAATTCTGGGTTTGTAGCATCGTTTTTGACCCAGTCGGATATCTCAGGCAATTTTATATTTTCTGGGTGAAGCTTTCTCCAAGGCGACACCTGTGTGTCAGATTGGGTTGGCACTAACTGCACTGTAACCAATCAGTTGTTAGAAAAATTGATCTTTTTTGTTGTAAATTTGGAGATTTTTGAGCGGTGGGATTGCGGGATGAGGATGTGGTCAATGCGACTCATCAATATGAGCGCTCCCTTTCATATGTTGGGCCATGTCAGGTGGGGAAGGAGTGGTGAACTGGGGGGAGAGCATCCTGTAGTCCAAGAGATGCCTTCATTGTGCAGAATTCAATGTGTCCAGGTGGGTTTCCCCTGGGATTAGGCCATTGATCCATATCAGGGTTATCCCAGCAGTTGAAATCGCCTAACAAAATGGTATCTGATGGGAGAGTGAGAGTAGGAATGTTTTCAAAAAATTGTTTTCTCTTGGTTGCGGTGCACAGTGCGTAGACACATGGTATCAAAATTATTTCCTCTTGACATGTGATTGTTGCTACCAGGACTTGACTGTGTAAGTGTGATGACGAATTTGTAATTTTAAATTTTTTGTTGTTTTGGACAATCACCCCACAGTGAGGCGTCCATACTGATTGTGATGGTGCGACCCTGGTTGACCAGGATCCTTCTTCCCCTTGTAGACAGTGGGTTTCTTGGATGGCCAAGATGTCTACAAGAGTTTTTCGCAGGAATTCCAGCTTTTTGGCTTGGGACATATGAGCCCTGGCACCCACGATGTTTAGCATCCCTATTAACACTGAGGTGCCCACAGCGCCTCAGAAGCAGTTGGGAGGGCCCTCTGGACCTATCCCACCGTGGCTCATTCTGGCCATGCTCCGCGTCTGTACTCCAACTCTTTCACTGCCATTGTTGGTTCCCTTAATCTGACCCAATGATTCACGGGAATTGCAGTTTTTTACATTTGCGTCAACTTTCCCACACAGGTCTTGTGTTGATTTAATGCGGATTGTTATTATATTCTATATTTTTGAGGTTTGACTTTGGTGAATTGTGCACCGCATTTTCTCCCAAATTGCGGTTGCATTTCTACTCATTATGTGCATGACTGATGTCACTTTGTGACTCAGTCAGGTTACTGTGAAAATTTTTGACCTGGGAATATTGTTTTAATTGGTTGGCTCGATTAATTTCCAGAATATCCTCCCAAATTTGTCCGGGGTTAATGGCAGACTCCGCATGTGCCACCGCTTCAGCCGCTGTTCTCTTGCGGGCTTTTTGTGCCACTTTACATTCTTTGTGTGTAACTGGGTCCACGATGGAGTATAGTCCATCTTCCCCAGCGGAATGGGTGGTGACTGTCAGTTATTTTGGCTAAGGTTTCATTATCTTTGTCTATTGCTTCCTCACAATAATCATTCTCCATTAAGCCCTCTTTCACAGGGCATGTGTGTTCCTTGTGGCCCAGTGAGCCACAGTGGTTGCAAATGGGCGGTGCGCGTTCTGGTGTAACTCAGAATGCAGCTGACTGGCCCCCATCTGCGAAGTGAAATTCTGCTGTGTGGGGAATTCTGGATAAGTCCTCTTCCACTTCTGGGAAGGGGTTGATTATGGCAATAGATCTTCCCGTGAACAGGTTGGGCATCAGGCGAAATTGCTGTAATTCAAGTTTCTGAATTTCTCCGTAGGCCACAAGACCTTTGCGGAGCTCTTCCTCAATTACCTTATGAGGAAGGTTGGTGGGGAGCAAGTCAAAAGAGATAAACAAATTTTTCACTTTATTCCATCTAGTGCGCGCGGTGCGCACAATTTTTTTGCCCTTGGGGAGGGCAATTTCCACACAGACTTTTGCTGCGGCATCGGCTTCATTGGCTGTTTCAAAACCAATATTGATCCAGCCATGGCCCATGTTGTTGGTGGCTACGTACACCGCATGAGGGAAAAGTGAGGGCTGTGCCTCACATGTATTCTCCCACAGGGTTGGTGACTCATCCCCAAGGAAGAGTCTAATCCTGTGCTCCACCTTTGACAAGGGTTGGTTGAACTGAATGTACATATATTGCGCATGCTTTACACTGAATACCATAAACCCAGATGGTATCTGGGTTTGCGAATTCTTTTTTAGTACTAGATGGTGGGCTTGCGATTTCTTTGTGGATTGGATTCCTGGTCCCCCTCCAGGGCATTTCTTGCCCTTAGTTGCACCATTAAGTGCACCTCTCACTGCGACGCTCGCCCATGTTGTATTATTTTTATTGATAAAGAAGCCCATCTTTCCTGTGTGTGATTATCCAAATTTGCTGTTTGAATTGAATTGTAGTAGCTAAAGTGATTGTTATGAGAAAGAAACTTCATACTGCGGTGTTAAAATGTAAAGATAGAGTGGAAAACAGGTACTCAACCAGGCAAGAGTATTCGTTCTTGCTTGGATCTTTATTAGATAAAACTTAAGGGACTTCATAATTGAGTAATGAAAGGAAACATTGCTTTATGTTGATGATTCCCTCATATTGGATTATAAATTGAGTACCAATGAACATATCATAGGTGTTGTTGTCCAAGATCACTGTGGGGGAGATAAAATAACTTTTCCAAATTGAATGGGAAGGGAAGAGTATGCCCAATGGCGAGAGTATTGTTTGGACCAGTTGTTCCAACCTCTATATTGTACTCCAATTCAGGCGGCAACTTGATCTTTTTCATCAACTTTGATGAGATTACATTCATTGAGGAGCCAGTATTCAGGATGTCCATCACCTGGAATTTTTTAATGACCACTTTTACCTTAATGAGTGTTACCCCAAAGTTAGGGACAGAGCTATGACCTCTTTGAGATGAAAGCTGGAGGTTAGTTTGTAAGCTGTCTCAAGGTAGCTCTCCAAGATGGACTTCATATTATGAACTCGCTGTAGAGAACGATTTAAGCAATATGGGATATGATATGCATCACTGGCAGTATCAATAACCACAGGCCACCCTAAAACTTGGATGAGGTAGTATCATCAGGTATGTTGGTTGCATCCAAATTCTCAAGCTTTTAAATGATCAGGGACCTCCACTTCAGTGTCATGGTTAAATAACATCATAGTGGGGAACCAACCCTAAGGATATGGCTGGGCGCCAGGAGGCCCAGAAAATGAAGCTACAGGCCCTCCCTGACCTCAGGCATACACTAGACCAACGCTGGGTACAGGCTAAATATGCCCAGGTTGGTACTAGTGATGTGACAAATGCCCAGCCCCTTACTTCAGCCCAGGCGTTAAAACGGACGGTTTACTTTTTTTAATGCAGACAGTTCCATTTGGTTAGTCAAGGAAAGGGTTTTGAAACCTATTCCATTTGCAAAACGATGCATTTGGGTTGAATCCAACTTCAATTGATTAGTTGAGTGAAGTCAGTTTTGGTGTATTTGACCAATTTGGATTATAGTGTTTGCCTATTGATGGGTCGGTGCTTGGGCCCACTTCAGCAAACCCCATATATCCCTGACATGTTCAGTTATCTTTCTCATGACCAACACTCCTTGTTGGTCGACTTCCCAATAAACATATTCCCATTTTACTTTTTTATTTATTCCAGTTAGAACAATCCTGAGCGGAACCTCTTTGAGGAGGTCTCACGCTCCATTAAATTTGCCATTTTCAATATGATAAAGCTATCCCCTGGTGCACCATTGGTTCGTCAAGGTTCCCTCCAATCTGGGTTTCTTAACCCCTTTCTCATTGCTAACCGCATCACTTTTGGTAGGTTATTTATTATAATCATCACACTTCTCTGCCTAAGTTGTTATTGCTCCAGCACCCTCTGCTGGGCTCTAATAGCTTTCATACTAATGGCTAGTTCCTGGCGTTGGCTTTGTGCACTGAGCACTACCACGCTGGGAACAGGAGAGTTATAGACACTCTCCTTACATTAGTTGACCAACACCTAAAATTATGTGCACAATCTTTTTCCATGTGGGACTTTTCCAAGGTGTAAATGTTGGGTGCCAGCTGAGTGCCACGGCTGTGGTCAGCCTCACAGATGTTTTCTCTTTTTCCCGAATGTTGGAGCAACTTGGCTTATTATGGTTGCCTCAAACTGGAAAGTACCCACCCTTCATGCTTGTACCTTGTAGATATGGATTTTTTGAGGTCTGGAAGTCATGATTCCCTGACTTTCCGCCGAAATTACCAATTTAATTTTACTAAACAGGGTTTAATTCAACATACATTCAGACGATGCTGGCAGAATTGGAGCAGTTGGCCCTGAGGAGGTGTTAGCCTTGGATAACATCACGCATTCCGTTGCTGTTAGGGAAATAGGGTCGTTAGCATCTAAAAACACGGTTTATAATGGAAACACTATGTATACCTCTGAACCATATTTGCTCTCTCATGGCTCAGAGAAGGAACCTATTCCTATGCACCAAATCACCCCAGAAAATCACCGTTTGACCTCTTCCATGATTCGCCTTTCTCAGGAAGTGAAAAGGAACTGCGCTTACAATATAAAAATGTTTATGCCCTGCTGAAGAGATGGTGGGATATGTGGCCTCAGTTGTAAGAGTGGCCTAGTTTCCCTCTCCGTTCTTTGTAACAAAATTATACCAAGTTGAAATGTTACTTTAAAATGAAGAGTTTGATGGTGATTTACTGGCGTTTTTCAGCTGTAAATAAAGATCATTCTGGATATTTTCTACTAACTACTATCCTTTCCTCCCCCTAGGGAAATTAAGCACCACTTAACTTGGTGGATACTGGTGCCACGGAAAACTTTATTGGACCTGAGCCTAGCCAACTACCTTGGTCTGCATTACTTGCCTGTTGTATGGTTAGGGGGCGTCCCAAGGTATTCAGACTTTGAAGGTCGTTAGGACAGTGTACTATCAGGTTGGTAAATACCATGTGTCCGATCACTTCCATGCTATCAAAAACCTCCTGTACCCTATCGTTTTTGGTGTGGAGTGGTGGCGGAAGTTTGACGTTAGAACAAAATTAAAAGAGAATAACCTATCCCTAACAGTAAAGAATGGTCGCACACTTGTTGTTCCTTTGTCTGAGGCTGATGCTCAGGGCGACTTCCCCACTGGCCCAACCCTCACACTCTTAGCCTTGCCTCTATGCTAGCCCACTGTGGTGGTTCCCTACCTTCTTGTTTGGAGGGTTTGGAATCTTCCTTTGATGCAGCTTCAGCTGATGCACTACCAGATCATTCCGAGTATAACTGTAACTTTAAACTCACTGTGGATCAGGTGTATATTTCTTCTCCCAAAACCCTTGACCATCCAGGAGGAAGAGGCGTTAGATGTGTGGGTGAAGGAGCAGTTAGCCAAAGGCGCGATTTTTCAACGGAACTCCCCTGTTTGCTCCCCTCTTCTCTTCGTTGAGAAGGCTGATGGTACTCTACGCCAGTGCATAGACTATGGGAACCTCAACAACGTTACTGTATCAGACCTTCATCCAATCCCTTTGGATTCACAGGTTGCGCGCTATGTGGAGAAGGCGAAGGTCTTCTCCAGTTGGATTTTTCAAAGCGTTCAATCAGATCTAGATAAAGAAGGGCCAGGAGTGGTTAACCACATTCCGCACCAGAAAAGGAACTTTCCATTTTTGGGTCATGCCCTTTGGGCTTAAGAATGCCCCTACTATTTTTCAATGCAGCATTGATGCAGCTTTGGGGGATTTGTTAGAGGTATGTGCGGTTACCTACATAGATAATATTCTGGTGTTTTCCCCCAATCTGGAGTACCATTCAGTACACTTCGGCAAGTGGTGGAGAGGTTAAAGGCATTCAGCCTTACGCTGAAGATTACCAAGTTTGAATTTTTAAATCCCAGGTCATTTTTCTGGGCAACGTCGTGTTTGACCAAGGACACATGATAACTTTAGACAAGAAGAAGGCTATTCATAAGTAGCCCACACCCACCTCAGTCAAAGAATTAAGGAGCTTTTGGGAACGTGTACGTTCCTCAAGAAGTCCACTCCCAATCTATATGAGGTGGCGGCTCCCCTATACAAGGCTAGCGGTGCCAAGGTGCTTCATTGGTCCCCCACTTTGGAGGATGCTTTCCAAGCAGTGAAGTGTGCCCTGTTGTCCTATACTGTTCTTCGCCATGTCAGCCCTTAAAAGGAGTTCATTGTGTCAACTGATGCCTCCAACTTCGCCATAGCGGCCGCCTTGTTACAAATAGGCGAAGATGAGATAGAGCATCCGGTGGGATATTTTTCTTGGAAAATGTCTTTGCAAGAGTTGAATTAAGCCGTTTATGACAAGGAGTTACTGGCAGTGGTGTAGGCGCTGACTTATTGGCGTCACCACTTGCATGGCTCATCCCAACCTTTCCAGGTATGTACAGACCACCGTGCCTTGCTGTACTACCGCGCTCCTCATGTCCTAACTTCAAGGCAGACCCGTTGGCATGATACCCTTGCCCATTTTGCATTCAAATATGAGTTCACCAAGGGCAAGGATAATGGTTTGGCGGATTCTTTGAGCTGCAACCCTGCTTTAGCGCCTGATCCCAAGGAGTAGAAGTCCATAACACACAGTTGATGATTCCGCCAAATAAAATTGTGTCCCAACTTCCCTCTCCCCCAGACAGCGAGTCAGCGCTTGCCCCTCTGGAAAATTCGGAGGAATATAGTATGTTCAGAAAGGTAGTCTTTTTTAGACGCTAGCAGCAAAATATACTATGATATTTGGTAAGAGCTAAGAATCAAGAGGATCTCTCCAGGGGCTATCACGTGAAGGATGGGATGGTGTGGTTTCAGGGGCGCCTATGGGTTCCTGGTGGACCACATCGCCTGGAAATCATCTGGGACCATCATGATGGACTTACCGTTGAAAATCCTGGTAAAGCAAAGACGTTGGAGTTAATACAACGCACGTACAATTGGAAGGGCTTGCCTGCTCAGGTGGGGCGGTATTGTAAAGAGTGTCTGATCTGCAACCAAATGAAGACAAATTGTCAACCTTTAGCGGGGTTGTTGGTACCAGTCCAGAAAGCTGAATGGCCCTGGAATTCCCTATTGGTAGATTTCATTGTAGAACTACCTGTCTCTGATGGTTATGATGCCATCATGGTGGTGGTGGACCGTTTTTACGAAGTTCGCCCACTTCATTCCTTGTAGAATTACAATAAGTGCGGCTGAGTTGGCTAGGCTCTTCGTCACGCATGTGTTTGTGCTCCATTGGGTTCCCCAAGAGATTATCAGTGATTGGGTACCCAAATTTACCTCTGTCTTTTGGGAAGAGTTGTGTAAGACTCTTCAGATTCGCCCATGCCGTTCGACTGTCTATCACCCTCATTCAGATGGGCAGACTGAACGAGTGAACCAGTGCTTGCAGAAGTTCCTGTAGTGTTACACCGCCGCGGACCATTCAGATTGGGCTTCTCACCTTCCTATGGCCCAATTTAGTTACAAAAACACGTTGCATTCTTTAATCGGTTGTTCCCCTTTTTTCGCCAGCCATAGCTTTATACCCCGCCTTTAATATGGAGCCCAGTTGTGGGTCTAAGTTTGAAGCGTTGGTGACTTTGCCAAGACAATAAAGAAGGTCCACCAGGGTGTTTCCACAAGATTACATGCGATGCAAATTTATAAAGAACACAATGGGAAGCGCTGAGTGGGTCCTGCATACAAGGAAGGGGATCTCATGATGCTTGATGCTCGTAACATCCCTATCAAGCAGCCATGCAAAAAGCTGAAACCAAATAGGATTGGCCCTTACCGCATTATTAGAAAGGTGGTCCATGCCTCATACCAGTTTGATCTTACCTCTTCGTTTTGGATCTTCTCTGTCTTCCATGAGAGAAAATTGACATTGTTTAAGGGCCCCCACCAGAGACTCCTTAGGTCTATCTTGTGGATGGGGCGCCAGAATGGGAAGCGGATGAAATAATCGCCTCCTGCCATGTTAAAAGAAGACTTGAGTACCAGTATCCTGGAAGGGTTTTGACGCTGAGAGAACAGTTGGGTTCCAGCACACAACTGTGTGCATGCCCAAGATCTGATTGAAACCTTCCACAAGCGTTTTCCCCAGGCTGCTGGATCTCAATCCAAACCGACCGTTGCTGCCATGAAGTTGGACCAGCCTACAAGAACTTTTCCCTTGCGCAAGCCCCTGGAGGGGGGTTGAGCTCCATCGTGAGGAGAGTGTAATGACATGGTAAATGACATCATAGTGTGGACCAACCCTAAGGATAAGGCTGGGCGCCAGGAGGCCCATAAAATGAAGCTACAGGCCCTCCCTGACCTCAGGCATACACTAGACCAACGCTGGGTACAGGCTAAATATGCCCAGGTTGGTACTAGTGAGGTGCCAAATGCCCAGACTCTTACGTTGGCCCAGGCATCAAAATGGACGTTTTACTTAATTAATGCAGATGGTTCCATTTGTTTAGTCGAGGAATGGGGCTTCAAAACCCGTTCCAAAAACAAAATAGTACGTTCAGGTCAGAAGCCAACTTCAATAGATTACTTGAGTGAATTCAGTTTTGGTGTTTTTGACCAATTTGGATGGTAGTGTTTGCCTATTGGTGGCTCGGTGCTTAAGCACACTTCAGTAAACCTTGTATTTCCCCACTGTAATATAATTCCTGTTTCCCATGACCAACACTCCTTGTTGGTTGACTTCCCAATAAACATACTTTCATTTTAAGCTTTTATTTATGACATTTCAACAATCCTATGCGTGAGCCTCTTTGAAGAGGTCTCCCGCTCCATTAACCTTGCCATTTCCAATATGATTATGCTATCCCCTAGTGCACTGTTGTTTCTCCCAGGTTCCCTCCAACCTGGGTATCTTACCCCCTTTCTCATTGCTAACCGCATCACTTTTGGTAGGTTATTTATTATAATCATCACACTTCTCTGCCTAAGTTGTTATTGCTCCAGCACCCTCTGCTGGGCTCTAATAACTTTCATACTAATGGCTAGTTCCTGGCGTTGGCTTTGTGAGCTGAGTACTACCACTCTGGGAACAGGAGAGTTATAGACACTCTTCTTACATTCAGCGGGTACTCATAATATGTAGTAACCAACATCATCGTAACCCCTCATATTCATTCCCAGGGGTACTTTTAACAAGAGGTAATGGAATAATTTGAGTAAATAAGGCAGGCACATGAGATTTGTCAGCAATAGGGGTGCCTATCCCTACCTCTACATCTCTTTTCCCTGCTCCTGCTTCTCAGCATTGGCTTTTTTTTCATCACACAGCCTCATGGCGTCCAAACATGTTGCAGTATAAAGACTGATGGCGTTCAGGCCGCTTAGCTTTTTTTGGCTCCTCAGGGCACATAATCTGAAGGTTCCTTTTGTCTTCAATGGCCAGGACCCAAGGATAGGCTTTTGATCTTCAATGGCCATAACACAAGGTTGGGATACTATTTCACGAGGTAATTTAAGCTTTTGGAAGTCAGCAACATCTATAGAGCCTCTTTTATATCATAAACGTTGCAGAAATAGCGTTTTACATAAGTGATATGCATCGCCAAAGGAGGGTGAGATGCCAACCCAGTCAAAATAGCAACAACAGCGTTGTCCAAGGTCAACATCTAAGAAGTCAACAACGTCTGCGCTTTAATATAGAACTATTCTGCAAAGGCAACCACTGAATCTCCTCTTTATGTTAATGCGCATGAACGCTTGCTTCTTCAAAATTAAGCTTTGTTTTAATTTAAACTCGTTAACAAGGGCCTCCTTAACCTCGGACCAGGTTTTAAGAGAATCCATATGGAGGACCATCACCTCTTGGGACCGGCGACTCAAACAAAAGAGGATGTGTTTGACCTTCTGATGGCCAGTCTCCCCTTCCATAGAAGCTTTGTAAACATATAAAAACTAAGCGATGCTGCCCTCGCCTGGGATGAACTTGTTCTTAAAAGTTGGTTTGAATGAACTATGGTCACCCCCAGAGGGGTATGAACTGCAGGATCATCAGTCCCTGTGTTTTCTGAGCGAAGTTCCAACGGATCAAAGAGTGAGAGAGTCGATCAAGCTGAACTTGGGTAGCTGTAATACTGGTTTTCATGGCAGTGATGGCCTTTTGGGGGAGGATTCACATAGAGCCAATGGTGCTTCCATCCCATCTTTTGAGTTTCTAGTTTTTCAACCCAACTACCCAGTGCCTAGACTTTAAAACGGAGTTGTGACACAAGGGAGCTTAGTTTTAGTGGTCAACTTCTGCCACACCCACGCGTTTATAAGCTCCCCTTCATCTAATTATACCCTT
Organism: Massospora cicadina; assembly: GCA_022478985.1. Taxonomy (NCBI): domain Eukaryota; kingdom Fungi; phylum Entomophthoromycota; class Entomophthoromycetes; order Entomophthorales; family Entomophthoraceae; genus Massospora; species Massospora cicadina. Next base: position 205,267 of record JAKSZP010013200.1, read on the forward strand.
CATCATCAAGTGGATGAGAGCCTTGTAACGGTACGTCCCCCTTAAGTTTTTCATAGCTATGCTCAACTTGCGTCAACTGACTATGCAGATCCTTCAACAGAGCGGGCACTTCAAGTGAGGTTTGACCCCTTGAGCTTCTTTTTCACATTCGGTAATCTGGCAGAATAAATAAATTTGTATTCTCAATAGAAGCTTTAAGAGATAGCTCCTTTTCCAGTTGAGCAATCTTAGCCTTTAGACAGGAGGTAGCCCTAAAATCTTAGTGCAAAAGACAGCTCTCAAGCTCCCTAACATTTGACAAGGCTTGAGCTAGTTGACGCTCCACCACAGTCACATGTTGTTCTTCCCAGGTTGAGGGGTGGACGCATGTGCTAAAAGGTCGCGGCGTGTTTGCTCTTCATTTTTTAAGTTCTTTAGCAAACTCATCAAGTAGAGAGTGAGTGCTAGTGGTGAAGACGTGTAACTCATCACGGAAAATCTTTATCGCCTCCTCTACATACTTAACTACCCCAATATCCAATGCGATCAGCCGCTCATTCAACTGAATAATGAATTTATGGTTTGCTTCTACACCAGATTTAGCTGCTACAATATGTTCAGAGGTCATTTGATATAAATTATCATAAGCTAATCTTTGAGCATCATGGTTTACTAGGTGTCGATGTAGCTCTTAATGATGGGCAGCTAATAATTGTATTATATAAAACAAAGAGGGATGAGCAAACTTGAGGACATAGGTAGCCAAAGTGGTAAGCTGGCTATAAGCATCAGGAAGAATTTGAGTTTCATAGAGATACATTAGATGATTCTCTAAAAAAGAACCTCTTTCTCAGGAAGCAATATCGCCAGGGTTTAATATTCCATGCTTTAGGTCTCTCACTACTTCAGCTGCAGGCCAGGGTAGGCGGTGAGACTCTGGTATCAAGATTCGTTCAAACTGTTCTCCTCCAAATGATAAGACTGAGGCTATCCATATAGTCATCTTCTGCATCTTCATCGTTTTTTACCCAGCTAATAACACTTTCAGCTGGTGCGCCCTCCATTTTGTTGATAAATAATCTGAGTTATACAGGGTGGCCCCTGTACTGAGCACCATTTTGTAGCATCCAATGAGATTTTGGCTCACAAGTGCTGAATGCAGATGGATATCCACATAAAACTACTTAGAACTTAAAAAGGTTACTAATGTTGGAAAAGTAAAGGTTGAGCTTTTTAGAGTATTCTTTTATACGCGGGATAGGGAGAAAAAAGTGAGTGATTCAATAATGACAATCAGTATTTAAACTATCTCGAGTATTGAGTGTTGAAGGAATAATGTAACATTCAGAATAGCTTGTTCACTCCCATATTTTTAAATAAGGTAATCTATCCTATTAGAGCTCAGGAACTTTGGTTACTTTTGGTGGATTGACAGATGGGAAGGTATTTTTGGGCAGAATATACTCATGTGCTAATGATTTAATGTATTTCAACCAATCACCAATTGATAAAATTAATTTCGGCTTATGAGACCTCCACAACGCTTATAAAAGGAGGTGGTCCCCACTTAGGTGCTGTTATAGAACTAAAAGTGGCTGGGGAAGAACTGTTTAATTGGAGTCTATGAATAACCCACTTAGTTGAGGATATGATTACTTTTTGATTAATAGCCCATTTGGTATTTGGAAAAGAGTTGCCCCAATTCTCAGGGTTCCAACAAGAATTTGACAGGGTCCTTCTGGCCAATATTATCATGATTTTCATTAGAATCAATATTATTTTTGAGATTGGGCATGTAATTGTATGATCATATGTGGTAAATTGGGGATATTTTTGCCTAAAACATTCTTTTCTCCAAAGTTGAGAAGGCAATTGTCTGACAGGGGTGTCATGTGGGTTTTACCATACCAGATTCAAACCCCTTTCCAGTTGGCCAAGTACACCCCCATCCCAGGTCCCACAGATCATTACGTTCTGGATTTAGCAAGTTGCACTGCGTTCATATAAGATTATCCCCTCCTTACATTGTTTACCGCCATTAGTTCAGCAAGACCTAAAACGATCACCTACATCTAGGATCAATTCAAATTCTGTTATCTGTGGAAATTCATTCTAACGCACTGGGTGTCATTTGAGGCCTTGTTAGACACAGGGGAAGCAGGAAATTTAATGATTTTGAATGTAGCGCATCAGCTGAAATTAAACTTGTTTGTTGGTCCGGAGGTGTTGGTTGCATCTTCCACCAGGCAGTCATCTTACAAGGTGCGTCGTCCAGTCTATTTCAAATGGGCAATTTTAAATTATGTGATTATTTCTCAGCCATTATTGACTTGATATTTCCAGTTATCTTTTATGTGGGTTGGTGGAGACGCCAACAAGTGAAGATTAACTTGGCTTCAAATATGTTACTCTTTGAAAATGCTCACGGTGTTGGTGAGCACCTACTATTTGACACTTTAACTAAAACATGGAACAGGGGTATCATTTCCACACTTGCTACTCCTGCGAACTTGACTCCTGATTTTCCCCCATCTCTGTCAGTGTACAAGTTAATTTTTGATATGGAAAAAGCAAGTCAACTTCCCAACTTTCAAAGTAGGACCTTAAGTTCCATGTCATTACAAGTGGGTAACATCAATTGTTTACTTTACCTTCATATGGCATAAGAAACTGCAGCTTTAGATGCAAGGATTGATGACATGATTTTGAAGGGTTAGATCCTTAAGGAGACATCTCTGTATGTCTCCCCTATGGTTTTCACAAAAAGGTGGATGGCACAATGCACCCTAGTGTGAATTATGGTCACCCCAACAACTTCAAAATCCATGAGGCCTACCCACTTGCACTGGAACAAACAATTGCCCAAGCCATTGCAAAGTTGAGTTATATCAAACTTGATCCAGTGAACGCTTTCAGCCAAAACTGGGTAACCAAATATCAGGAATGGATTACCGCTATCTCAATAAGGCAGAGTATAGTTCAATTTTGTGAGATGACTATTGAGTTAAAGAATTTGACTGCTACGTTTTAGCAGATGATTGATGATGTACTGGGTGACCTGCGTAGCATGTGCACTGTGGCTTAAATTGATAACATCCTCATCCACTCCCCAATCCCCAAAAGCATGATTTTGATCTAAAGGCTGTGCTTGTCAGGGAAACTTGAGCGCAGGAGGTCGCTGGATGGAAAGACACAGGCCAAATGTGATACAACAAGGCCAAGTGACCCAACAAAATGAAGAGACGTCCTAAACGATCATTATTGTATTTCCATATATATCTTTGGAGAAAAACGCACACCAAACTGGCCACAACCATCAGGGACAAGAGGCCCTGGGAGCTGGGAAGGATGGCGTAAGATCCAAGACAAAGGCCAGAAAAATAGGAGGAGGTGGAGCCGGCGGAATAGGTGGTGGAGTGGGTGGAGGGCTCACATACAGCAGGGGTTTCAACCAGAGTGGAAGATGAACTCAAACCAAACAGATCTTAGGAGAGGTATATTTTTTGTAGAAGAAAACAAAAATTATACAGAAAATTGGACCGAAATTCCTAGACTTCAATAGGGTGATCAGAATATCTGAGAAAAGCAAATCCTTTCTCATCTTGGGATTTAATTTATAGGGGGTTGCTTCACGAAGATTCCAGTGGTTATTGGAATCTGATATGAGCTACAAATTTGTCGTTCTTCAACAAGATCAAAATTTTTCGAATTTGGCCAGATTTTGTGACCTCATATTTTGTGATTTTCTGGGTGCTAAGTTTGATTCCCGCCCGGGTTTTTGCCTCAGATAAGTCGTTTTCCTCAGCCCTGGCTGGCAAAGCAAAAACCATTTTTTGTCAATGAACTTAGATAGTTTATTGGTGATCCTTAGGGATTCTGGTCTCTGCCCCAAGGACCTGTTGGACTTGGCTTTAGAAGGGCAGTTAATTCCAGGAAATATGTCACTAGCTGTGACAGTGCTTGTCACTATACACAAGGAGGGTCTAACTTTGAAGCCATCAAGTGTGGGTTCTTCCTCAATGTGGTCACTTTTTTAGGTAACATGGTACTAAAAGATGGCTATGATATCCCGCCTTGTAACTTGAGGCTTATTCTAAAGTGGCCTACCCAATGACCCAGAAGCAATTGTTAAGTTTCTTTGTCACCATCATCTTTTTAAATATATCCTCTCCTGCCCTCTCACAGCTAGCCTCGATGTTGCGCCCCTCAAAGGAAAAAACGTTCCTTTAGATTAGACCTTAGAATACCAGCAGGCATTTGATGCTATTAGACAGGTGTTTGTGTTTCAACCAGTGCTCAAGCATGCCAATAAAAGAAAAGCCTTCATTGTCACATGTGAGCTTTTTCTCTGAATTGGGAACAGCTTTGTTGCAGCAACAAAATGATGTAAGCAGCCAATAGCATATTTTTACCGCAAATTCACATCCACATAGCAGAATTGGGCTATTTATGATAAGGAGCTGGCGGCTGTTTCATGGGCGCTAACCCATTGGTCGTACCTCCTGCAGGGTACTTTGCATGAGGCAAAAGTACAGACTGACCATCAAGCTCTCATCACTTTTGAAAACTCAGAAGTTGGCACACTATCAAGCCTGGATGTACCGCAACTTATGCTTTTTTAATTATCAAGTACAAATTTGTAAAGTGCTCATGGAATTTTCTCCCTGATTTTCTGAGCTGCAACCCCGGCTTATGTCCCACAGAGGCGGAGGAGCAAGAGCTCACCACTATAATTCCGCCATCCCAAATTAGAAACCATTGCCCCACCTGTAAGTATGTCTGTAGTCTAGAGCCAGCCGCTCCCTTATATGCCCATATTTTGGCACACCAGATGACTTTTCTTGAAGGATTGGAGTTAGCAGTGCAGCTTAAAGATCCAGGCCACAATCTCTCACAGTACTCATTAGATGCAGAAGGTACATTTTTCCGGTTGAGGTTGTGGGTACCTCCCCAATTTTGTAATTAAGTGATTCAAGCCCACCACAACCCCCCAGCATTTGATCATCCAGGAGTGAAAAAGTGCCTCAAATTGGTGAAGTGGACTTACAATTGGCCTGGAATCTCCAAAGAGATTCCTGCATGGATATCATGTTGCGTTACCTGAGCATGTGTAAAATCGGACATATTGTCCAGAAACGTTTTCTTCACCCCCCTGCAACAGGATGAAGGGCCATGATGTAAGTGTTAGTCAACTTCATTTATGAGCTTCCTCCAACAAATGCCACAATGTAGTCTGGTCGTGGTAGACTGGTTCACCAAATTTTCTCTGTATATTCCCTAATTAACTTCTATCACTTTAAGGAGACTTCCTATCTGTTTTTCTATCACGTCTTCTCTATGTTTGGCTTACCTCAGGAGATCATGAGTGATAGGAGTCCAAAATTCATGGCTCTCTTTTTGATTGCTCTTCTGTCTATCCTAAAAATTCAACCTTGTCAGTCCACAACGTTTTACCCTCTAAACAGATGGTAAGACAGAGTGTGTTAATTGGATCCTGAAATAGTACCTCTGATGTTATGCCACCATTGTGCAGGACACCTAGGCGGATGATCTTCCGTTGTCTCAATTTTCTTGAAACAATGCCGCACATGCCTCTACATGGTTTTCAACATATGAAGCAACGTTGAGTTACGACCTTTATTTCTCTCCTTGACCCTGTCTTTGTACTAAGGTTCCCACGGCGCTGGATCATGATCAAAAAATCTGAGAAACTCAGTCCCTAAACTGCGAACATCTTACCAAAGCAATCTCTGAATATAAGCAATTTAATGACTGAAAGCGCCTACCCAATCCTTATTCAAATTTGGTTCTAAGTAATGCTCAACACCTACCACCTGCGCATCAAGGCCCCCTTGCATAAGTTTGCATGTAAGAGGTAAGGTCCCAATGAGGTTGTTGAAGATCTGGGTAATGGCTCATTCCATTTGGAGCTCTCTTCCCGATGGAAACAACATCCAGTTTTTCACACTTCCCTGTTATCTTTCTTTTCTGGTAGCCCACCTGCCGCCTCTGAACCAGTTGTCTTAGAGGTGTCATTAAAGTCAGAGATGGAGCTAATCTTGGTATTGCGCCAGTCCTGCAGCTCAATTCAGTACCTTGAGGCTTTGAAGGGCTTCCCTTCTTACGAAAATAGCTGGGTCTGTGTTCATATTGCACCAACTGTCATGAGTTGGTGGAAGCATTCCATGTGGTGCACCCTGACGCCCCAAAACCTCCTCCTAAAGAGGCACCAATCTTGGCCATCAAACTTCCCAGGGCCTAAAAAAAGTTCCACTGACTCAGTTCCCTGGTGTTGAGGCTCCTCCCTTTCTAAAGAAAAGTATAATGTAAGTCTTAGGAAGAACCTATTCATCTGAATGGGATCAATTTTTATTCCGCTCAAAAAAAGGGGTGGAAGCTGACACACATGACTTTCACCTTCCAGGGCAATTTAGTCCATGTAGTGGATGAGAGATTGGTAACAGCATACAATCTAAGAGTTGCAGCCCCATCCCAGGGGCCTCCTCTGCTAAGATTGAGGATAAAATCTGGAGAGTTTGCCATGAGATGGCAAAATTGTGCAAAATCCCCAAAACTACCAAGAACACGCTAATATATTTAGCCCACAACTGTTCCTAGAAAGTACAGTGGTAGTTAACCCCTTTTCCACCAACTAAGCTCAGCCCTATGTGGTTTATCTTTGGGAGCAACCTGCAGTATGTCCAAAACTTCACTGCCATAGCAAATGCATGCGCATGATGAAAAAAATAAGTTTATCTAACAGGACCAAAAAAATTTTGGCTGAGCAGTCCATACCCAAGTTATTTGAAAATTGGGTCCAGAAGCACATTGAGTTCGCTTAATTCAAATTTATTCTTGATGACAGTTGCATTTTCATCTCATTTTTTTCTCAGTAATCTTATAAGCAGCAGTCCCCAACAGGACCTCTGTTGCTCCATTTTCTTACTTTACATCCCTTCAAATCAAATAAACATTTTTGAGAAAGCAAATACTTCGGCTTTAATTATTTAATTGAAAAATAAAACGGGTGATAATCCCCAATTTTTACGTACACTGGCTGGTTTTCATAGCCGTTTGTCTTATATTCCACACATCAATCTGGATGGCTATGCCCACGGCATTCTGGCTTAGGTTTAAGGTGGTAATTCACTCAGAATTCCAGACAAGTTCAAATATTATTTTAGCTTGCTCCACGACACTTCAGGCCCCTTGAGATGTGGCAGGGTAGTTTCCAGAATGGTATCCAAGTGCTTTGTTGTGAAGTTTTAAGTTATATTCTTATAATCTTTGATCTAATTTTTTCTTCTAAAGCCTGTGTCACAGTCTTAGTATGGGCTATCCCCTTCTCAGAGGACGTCACAGCTATTTACGCCGTTTTCATTTTGTTGTAAATTAAAACAATGGGCTGAATCCTAACTTGATTAAACTGAAGGGAGCCTTTAACTCTGGACGCTTACAGCCAAGTGAGGGAGACAAAGGGATTGTGGTTTGTGCCACACATGACAATAATACCAGCCATGTGGTTTTACCAAGAGTATTCGCGGACAACAGTTAAGAAGCATTCTTAATAGGGTAAATAGACTTTATTTGTTGGTAAAACAGTTCAAGGACAGGAGATCTTGACCAACAAATTTAGTTCTGTAATATGATGTTAAGTTAAAATTTAGAGATCCAGCGTGCTTAAAAGGGATTTCATCGTTCTTTGGTATGCAGAACCCCCAAGGAAATCAGATTACACAAAGCAAATCTGTTTCAAAGGTGATGTGAGCGTCCCTCTTTGAGGGGTAGAGGGCAAGGGTTTAATCCAGGGAACTATTTTTAATTTAAAAACTAATTTAAAATGACCAACAGGAAATGGATTCAATGGTTTTTATTTAAACTAAAAAACTGATAAAAGGAATAACCCAACACCCTACCATTAGCAGGGTGTTTGGTCTTATGGTGTAAGGGGAGAATAATGCTAAGCCAAAGATTTTTTTGAGATGATCGTGTACTTCAAATATCATAATTAATGAGGTTGAACACCTATTTTACCATTAAACTTTTGGGTATCAGTGTCTCAACCAAATCCTGGTATTGATGATATCAGTTAGGGTTCCAGAGCTATTACTGAGCAAATTAAAGAGCTCTGAATGCCTGAATAAATATTAATTTCAGGTTTTTTTTGTCAGGTTCAATACTAGCTTTCGCTCTCTTCATTCCACCATCTTTGCCATATTTGACTTGTTATTTATGGTTTTACTATTCTGGTTGACTTCTGGGTGCACTTGTTGGGGGAAGGGAACGGGGCCATGCTGGGTTCTCTTAATTTTACCTAAAGTCTTCATAAAATTTGACTTTCTTTATGTATAAACCTGTAGATTTTGAGACTTAGTTGGATTTGGGCTAGAATAGTTATGGGGAAAGGCGTTTGACAAGCAGGTAGGGGCGGCAGCTACTCATCTTCATCCAAGGTATGCCTAGGCCAGAGATATGGTTAAGGGGCAGGGCCTTAGGGTTTAAGCACTTATTTTAGTTCTGAAGTGATGCACACCTCTTTCCATCTTGATGACTGGCACCTGATGCCTTACAGTAGCAAGCACAAATTGGAATCCAATACTTTAGACGGTTCATAATTGAGTATTGTTATTTTAGAAGTATCTTTTAAATTTATTTAGTTTCATCTAAAGTAAACAACTAGAGAACACCATCACCTTCAAGCCATTCAACCCCTGTTATTACATTATAAAATTTATGTGCTTAATTTTAGCTTAGTATAAAATCTTTTAAGACCTCATTGGGATTAATTACCTTTACTATATTTATCTTTAGTCATACAGAACACATTTTAGTAAAGTGCATGTCACTTGTCATTAGATTTCCAACGCCAAAGCGCAAGGTTCAACAGTTATGATACTGATAATTTATTCTTTCTCCTAGTGTACCTTTTTCTAAAGCAAAAAATTAGTAACTCATTCTTCTTCCATATTAATTTTGGTGCATCTAATTCATTTAGACAAATAAAATCAATTATGTTTTCTAAGCGCAAAATTTTCTTTAAATCTCTAATTTTCTTAGGAACATTATGATTCAACATAGCCCTTAAAGATAATTGCACTTAACATCCACTCTTTGTCAAAATATAGCTCCTATACAATTCTCAACGCACCTCCAACTTCAATAAAAGTGAAAATTCACACTTTACTCTCGTAAAATGGTAAAATTAAGCTGAGTTAACCTTTTATAAAATTACTCTTTTTTTCTTTTTGAGTGGGCATCAATCTAACGTTCAATTAATCGACCAACCCATTGTTAACCCATCAAAAACATCAATCTGATATAATTCCACAAGTACAGAATTTAGTGGAATGATCTTCCTCACAGCCTATCATTCCTTTAATGGTGCACCTGTCATGGTTGAATGACATAATTTTAGAGACAGATAGTAAAAATAATGCAGTGTGAGAAGAGGCAAAAGGGAAAAAAAGCTAATGAACCTACCTGACCTGAAGCACACCCTGGAATAACGCTGGATAAGTACTAACTATGCCCAAGTTGGTTCTGTGGTTGTTCGTGATGGACAAAGGGGCATTACATCCTCAGCTTTCTATTACACCAGTTATGTGTTAAATAAGTATGGATTATATGTTTAGTTGGAAAACGGGGCTTTAGACCCTGTTTTAACATAATATTGCTAAATTGGAGAAAATACATCTTCATTCAATCACAAAAGTGTGTGATTCTCAAACTACACTATGACGAAGGATGGGTAGTTTTGTTTTTTTGGTTCAATTGGGAAAAGTACCTCACCTAAAGGATAATGAGTTCCCCTTTATTGTTTATTAATCATTTTGCACGACCAACCTTCTTTATTGGTAAATTCATATAATATACCTCCTTTTGTTTTTATTTAAATATATGTCTATGCTAATACTTTTTGTTAACCTCCAGGAGGTCTCTGATAAAGGAGTTTGTTTAACTCTCGCCCTAGACCCTTTAGCACCATCCTTTTTTGTGGTGTTGTGTACACTCTAGTGATAGCAGTGTATTCACAGTTGGTGTAATATGGCTCTACCCAGAAACTTCTTTAGGAACATAAGAATTTTATATCATATTTTGACATTGGTTGACCAACTCTTTTATTAGTCTCATTGTAATTCATTTCATGTGGGTTTTTCTCTTAGTGGTTATAGGTGCGTTTCAGTGCACTATATTTCAACTTTTGGCCAAGGCGTTATTGTTCACTTTGGCAGTCTGGCACCTTGTTGTATCTCCTTTTAATGCTATAGGTGTGACTCCCACCCTTTCAGCAAGTACTTGGTGATTTTAGACCAATTGAGGCCCAGTTGCTTGGGCTTCCAGTTTTTCCACCACTTTATTTCATTATAATAAAACCTTCCCTCGTTTACTTACTCCTGGCGTTGATTGGTTGCGTCAGCTTAACCTGAGGCTCCTTTCCGGGTGCTTCAAATTTGAGAAATTCTGTCATGAGTCTCAGAGGCAATAGAGGGTTTGGAACCCCGTGGAAGGGGAGCAACCTGAGTTTTCTGCTTTCCAAACATTTCATGTGTCATTTGCCACCGTGGAGTTGGGAGCCTTTAGTGGCACTATTTTATGAATCTATCTGGGTCCTGGGTTTACCTGTGTCCAATGTAGTTAAAACATCAGGCTCTGTTCCTTTTTGACCACTCCCATGAGTAATGCTCTGGTAGGCAAGCTCACCTAACAACTTTGTCATCAGAATGAAGCTCTCTGGGTTATGTCCAAGCCTCAACTGGTAAGGGGCCATGTAATTTGACCGCCATTATTTCACCTGAGGTGGCCCTATATATACATTCCCCCAAAAACTTTCACGCCCTATGAAATAGGTAATCTAATCTTCCATTTTTTGTTTTGGAGAATAAAGTGGGCAGAGTTTTAGCCAGGACTCATAAAGTTCCAGTCAATTTAGCCATGATGATGTCACCCACGGTGGCCCCTATAATTGTTGCGCCCAAAACTATGGATTTCTTTGATTAAGGCAGAAACTTTTACTGATCCTTCCTCTGTTCCAAGGGAATTCAAGGGTTTGGAAGAGTTTAACCTTAATTTAGAATAAACGATTTATATGATATGGTTTCTACTCTGAAAGTTTGTCCCAAACCTGCTGGGTCATTGACAGGTGGCCTTCCTGTGATGGTTTTGAATAGTGATAATCAGTCAGATATTAGATCAGATATGGTGTCATTGACGCCTAAAAAACATTTTATAATTTAAATCATGTAAATTCTAACGAGCTGCTTTTCAGCTCTTGCAGGTCCAGATTGGACCCATTTTCTGTGTACCACATTAACCCTGAGAACTCGCGCTTGAACCCGCTATTATTCACAAAACCCAGGAAGTAGAAAAGGAACTGTGGTTACAATTTTTGATAAGTATGCTATAGCTGAGGGTAATGTGGGGCATATGTCCTCAGTTGTGAGGATGGCCAACTATCCCTCACTCCTTTCTGATGTAAAAAGCTTATCTGGGGGCATGATTGTGCCTGACATAGATTTAAAGGGGAGAAATGTTTCTGCTTTATTTGTGTGTTTAAAGAATATTCTAGTTATTTTCTGCTTTCTTCTAATCTTGAATCCCAATTAGGGAAATTCAGAAAACCAATTTTAGTTGATACCGGTGCCTCTTAGAATTTTATTGTCCAAGACATGACTGACTACCTTGAGTTGAACTAATTTCCTGATGGCATGGTTAGGGCAGGGGTCTCACAGAGTATTCCAACACTAAAGTTTCAGGCCCTGCTAGATTATTAAGCTGGCGAGTAAAAATTGGCTTACAGCTTTCTATCAGTTAACAATCTCTTTTACCCATTATTTTAATAGTGGAGTGGTGGGCAAATTTGATATCATACCCAACATGAAAGCTTGTATCTTGTCATTATCTCTGAATGGTAGACAGCAATAAATAATTCCCTTGGCTGAAAGCAACACACAGGTCAGTTTTATTTAATGGCCAAAGTACACACGCTCAGCCTTGCACTCTTGCTGCAACTCACTTAGGGGGGGGGGGGGGGGGGGGGGGGGGGGGGGGGGGGGGGGGGGGGGGGGGGGGGGTACCCTTACCTTCCTGTTTGTTGGTTTGGAGTCTTCCTTTGATGCGGCATCTGTCAGTGCCTTACCAGTTGCTTCAGAGTTTATTTTGTGTTTCAATCTCATGGTTGACCTTGTGCGTATCTCTTTTCCCATCATTTTACAATCAACTTTGAGTAATGAAGCAGCCTTAGATGTGTGTTAAAGAGCATTTGGCTAAGCGATCCATATTTTAGTGTACTTCTCTAGTATGCTCCCCAATATTCTTTTGTTCAAACATATGGTACTCTACTCCAGTGCATGTACCATGGGAACTTGATAACGTTACCATACAAGGTCTTCATCCTATTCCAGTGGATCACAAATTGCTCGCTATATTGAGAGGGATAAAGTCTTCTCCAAACTCGATTTCTTAAACACATATAATCATATCTGGATCAAGAAATAGGCAGGAATGGCTCACAGCTTTTATAACACAAAGGTATCTTCCAATTTCAGGTCATGCTGGTTTGGGCTTAATTTTGCGCCTGCTATCTTCTAACATCTGATAGATGCGTCTTTGGGAGATTTGCTGGGTGTATGCGCTGTGGCTTACATGAATGAAAGTCTGATGTTCTCCTACAATCATACATCCCATGAAATTCACCTGCGGCAAGTGGTAAAGCATAAAACCATAGAAACTGCCGCTTGATAATTAAAAAGTGAGTCTTTAAGTCCCAGGCCACCTTCCTGGGAAACATCATATTTGAAAAAGGCCACAAGTTAACTCCAGACATAGAGAAGTTGATTCTTATGTGACCACCTCACTTCAATAAAAGAGTTTAAGAGCTTTTTTGGCACGTGATCTTTCATTAAAAGTTCACACTAGTCTTTCTGAGGTAGTGGCGCCTTGTATAGGGATAGTAATACCAAGGTCCTCTAATGGTCTTCCACCCTAGAGTATGCCTTCCAATCAGTGAAGCGAATCCTGCTTCCACATCATTTCTTCACAATGTGGACACTGCGAGGGGGTTTATAGTGGCTACTAATGCGTTAAGATTTGCTTTAGCTTCTGCACTTTTGAAGGAGGAGTAAGATAGAGTTAAAAATACCGCGTGGCACTTTTCTCAGAGAATGTAACTAGCCGAGTTTAATTATGCTTTTTTAACAAAGAACTTCTTGTTGTGTAATCACTGTAAATTGGCGTCATCTTCATGGTTCTCCCAACCATCCCACATCTGTACAGATCACCGTGCCCTCTTGTACTATCATGATGCTCATGTCTTGACCCCACGGCAAACCCACTTTCTTGATACTCTGTCCCAATTTAGATTTTCTTAAGAGTTTATAAAGAACAAGAAAAATGGTTTGGCGGATGCTCTAAGTTAGAACCCCGCTTTAGCTCATAATCTGAAGGAGGTGGATTTGCACAATATTACTTGGTGAATCTGCCAGGTAAGTTTGTTTCCAAGCAGCCTCCATCATGGAATATATTCCAGCTCTTGCTTCTCTGGAGTACTTGGAGGAATATGGTATGTCACAAAGTTGTCTGTGGGCTCCGCTAGTGTGCCAGGACAACCAGTATGATGACTGGTTGACCCTTTGCCATTTCGGCTTCATTGGGCGTACCAACCCTTTATGAGTCTGCATTCAACGCACCAACACAGCAGACCAACAACTTCACCTTAGCTTCGGGGTCTGTGGTGTTCCCCAGCGATTCTTGCCCCAATCCTGGGCAGCCAAGGCACTCCCATGCTTCATCCCACAGGGTTGTTGGCCAGTTGGCAAAGTCGTTAATGGCAGGTTGACCAGGTTCCCGCCTAGTCCACACAGGGCTGAGGTATAGGAGCTGGAAGCGTCAGCCATTCCAGGTGTGTCACATCGCGCCAATTTCAGGTATCATTAGTCCCAAATCCTTCTCATCTAGACGAATAATCTACTAGCAACTTAAATTTAATGGGAGAGAGAGATCTTTGTTTGTAGGGAAGAATGATTAGTTATATCTAGGTTACTACACCTTTAAAAACCCCTCAGCCATCCAAGCCAGAACTTCAATAAATTATTAATCATTCATGGTAGCGATTCTCAGCTAATCTGCTCATCTAATCACCAAATTTTAGATTAGGTCGATCCATCCTTGGCATGAGTTACCAGTCAATTGTATATAAATTTAATAATATAATTATAACTTTGAGCTTCCTCAGCATGAGTCGCCGGTGCTCCAAATAGTCAGTGGAACCATAATTGAACAATTGGTAATGGATTTATCAGCTTTCTGCCCTTAATTACCACATTGGCCCATGAATGGCATTTGGCGGCAAACGCAATTCCACCAAACCTAAATCAATTATATAATAATATAAAATTATTAATATCAAACTAGGCGATTAGCTGGCAATCACGCCCAGCTTACTGACACCCCTTAGTTCTGATATTATTTGGAGGAATCAATCTGGTTAATTTCCCAACATGGTATGTTCATGAAGCTTCTTCTTTCTCAGCCCTTGTCAGCATAATATACTATGGTTCTTGCTAAGAGCAAGTAAATAGGAATATATTACAAGGGGTTAAAATTTAAATGACGAGATGGTGTGATTTTAATGGCAAATATTGGTTTTCTGCTGGAAACTAGGCCTGGAAGTAATTAAGGACTACTATGATGGGATTACTGTTGGTCACCCTGTGCAGATAAAGACCTTGGAGATAATTTGCCAGACATATAATTGGAAGGGATGAGCTGCACTAGCTGCCAGGTATTTTTAGGTGTGCCTGGTCTGCAATAGGATGAAGTAAAATCATCAGCCTCAGGTGAGGATGTTGGGATATTAGTCTAAAAGGCAGAGGAGCCCTGTACTTACCCATCAGTTGATTTCAATGTGGAGCTACCTGCGTCTGAGGGCTATTATGTTTTTATGTAGTGGTGGACCAGTTATTAAGTTCGCCCATTCCATTCACTGTAACGCCACAGTAACAGCGGCGCACATGGCTAGGCTATTTCTCATGTTTTTTCTCTATACAGGGTTGCATATGATACTATTAGTGACCGCAGACCCAAGTTCATATCTGAGTTTTGGAGGAGTTGTTCAAAACTTTTCTGATTCGACTGTGTCACTCTACTGCCTAGCACCCCCTATCATATGGGCAGATGGAGCGAGTGAACCAGTGCCCTGAGCAGTACTTTTGACAATACAACGCTGCTGGCCATTAATGATGGGCTTTCCGCCTTCTTCTATCTCAGTTTACTTATAACAAAGCCAGCATACTTTCATTGTATGCTCTCCCTTCTTTAACAACTATGGTTTTAGCCCTACGTTTAATATGAAACCAGTCGTGGGTCCAGGGTAAAAATGTGTATGAATTTGCTAAGTCCATCAAGAAAGTCCACCAAGGGGCCAACAACAATTTTAAGGCTGTTATGAAGGTATATAAGGAGAAAGCAGTGGTAAGAGATTAGTGAGGCCAGCCTACAAAGAAGGTGCTCTCATGATACTGGATGCCAGAAATAAATCAATCAAGCAGCCATGCAGAAAACTGGGCTCAAAGATGATAGGTGTACCACATTGTTGAATAGGTATGTCACGCCTCATACCATTTGGATCTCCACTCATTGTTCAGATCTTTGTGATTTTTCATGAGAGTAAGCAGTCATTTAGATGAAGGTTCCCCACCTGTGAGTCCAGAGGCATACCTTGTGTAAGGGACCCCAGAGTGGGAAGTAGAGAAGTAGTAGATTTGTCATGTGAAAAGGAAATTGGAGTACCTGGTGTTGTATAAAAGGTTTGACTAGCAGAGAACAACTGGGTTTCAGGAAATGACTGTGTTCATACCCAGGACCTCATCCATGCGTCGGTGTGTTTCCCTAATGCGGTAGGACCCAATCCCAAATCCCACAACACCGCTATGAAGATGGCCCCTACCCACAAGAACTTTTCTCTGGATGAAGCCCCCTAGGGGGTGGAGCCCCCAAAAAACAAGGTGGATAATGTCATGGTTAAATGGTATAATAGTATGTAAAGATTCTCAGAAAAAAGCAGTGCAGTGATAAGGCCAAGAGTAACAAGCTTATGAACCTACCTGATATTAGCAATCCTTGTATCAACGATGGGTAAGGGCAAAATAAGCCCAAGTTGGTTCTGGGGGACACGTGATAAACAAGAGGGTGTTACATCCTTGGCTTTGGAGTGCACTAGTAATTGTTAAATCAGGACGGATCTTTAACTTTGGTTGGAAACGGGGCTTCAAACTTTATTCAAATTATAATATTCCTAAATAGGGGAAAATAAAGATTCTGTCAATCACTAAAGTGTGAACTTACATGAGCTAGTGAATACAAAGGATGAAAAGTTGTGTTTACTAGTTCAAGTTGGGATCTGTACCTCGCCCATTGGTTAATGGGTTCCCTTGATTGTTTATTAATGATTTTTCATAAACAAACAATCTTTGTTGGTCAACTTGGTATAACACGCCCGCGTTTATTTTTTATTTTAAATATGTGTATATGCTTATACTATTTGCTGACCTCCTGAAGGTCTCAGGTAATGGAGTTTTTTAACCCTCGCCATGAACCCTTTGGGTACCGCCCTCCTTTGTGGTGCACTGTTCACTCTAGTGCAATTAGAGTGTTCTCAGGTTATGGGATGGGGATATCCCCACCATCTTTCCGGGAACATGAGCGTTAAAAGCACTATTAATAGCCTCAGCTATAATTGCAGATGACTCCGCTACAGCTAGTTTGCTTGTTAAGGTCCTTGTGTTTGTTTTTTATTTAATACCACCTTAATGTGAATTTTGTACCATCCCTTTAAAAAGCATATAAAATGTTTATTTACTGGTTTTCTTGGCTTTTCACTATACTTTACCATCCAGATTGGAAACCAGTCTTTACTCTCATTAGCTTTAATAATAAACATATCTAGAGTTTTAATTTTTATCTACATATTATGATTTTTTATTACTTTTTAACTAGTAAATCCTTAGTAAGATTGACTATCTGCATATAGTAAAGCTATTCAAGTCTAACACTGTCATTAAAGATATAACGAAAATTTTTTATTTCATCAGTCAGAAACTAACGTGCCAATGGAATACAGGCTTCCATATATGGTACTAAAGCACCAATTATTGCACACCTAACTCAAAATGTTTGCTATTTAATTATTAATGAATTGAATCTGAAAGGGGTGAATCATGGAAAGTATTGATCAAGGAACATTATTATTAAATAATATAAGCTCAATATTAAAACGACTGTATTATGTAATAAAAACCTTGTCTCATTGTTATAAAATTGGCTTCAAGTTTGGAGTGGTTTATGTTTCGTCAAGTTTATGTGATTGATCTCAGTTTGGTGGTTACCTTTTTAGTTGTGAAATAAACCTTGCAGGTATTTCTAGCTTTCCTCGTGGTATCATTTACATTGAGAATTTTGATAGAGATTAAAACCCAAGTTTTTAAAGGTTATTTATTTACTACATAGGTTGGTAGAGTTTATTTTGAGATAGATATTAATGTGGTTTATTTTGCTTAGAGATGTCTATAAATAATTTTGACGCCTCATCTTCTAGAAATTAACTCCAATCGTCTATAATATTGAGGGCACAAAAGGTAATGCCACTGCTTTCATTTATTATATCAAGTAAGACAAGTATAGATTTTATCTCATGAGCTGAGGATAAAGTGTTCTGCAAGAGAAAAAAGAAGTTAAAAACAAATACTTTTGCGTAATAAAACTTTAATAATGGCTGATTGACATCATTAAAAAATATAAACTCAAGTAACGCTAAAATTCATCTGTTAAATATATAGCTGAGAAATGCTGGGTAAATCAGATAGTAAATATAATCTTATAAAATTTTAAAATAAATTAATATGCTGTCAGCACTATAGATACCAGGGCGTGTCAAAGAGGCAGATTATAAAGCTGCCCAGAGTCAGACGTTGTACCATAAAATAAAATACAACAACTGGCCAGAAGCAGCAGGATGACTAAGGCTTTCTGAATAACCATTATAGATCCTAAAAGATAAGAAGCTTATTAATAAATTATCTAAGCAAAAATGGCAAATCATTGATTTTTAACTTGAGATGTTTTATAGGGAATCAGAGTTTGTCATGCGTAGGATTTTCTGTAGTGGACCAATGATTGAGATCTCCTTAGATTTCAGGAAGAGGCGCTTGATAAGACGTCTTCCTTTGTCTCATTTTAGTCTCACAGAATCAATAGGGAGGCTTCTTTGTAGCCTTGGTCTTAGTGGCATCACGATCTCTTCTTATCCATTGGATGATTCAGAAGCAGATGCCTTTGTTAACTTAGAGTCAAGAATTATTTCAACTGTAGGCAGATGAAATTTGGGTTCAATTTTTCCAATAAGCCTTTGTCTCCTGTGTGATTTCTGACAATGCTCCCCTTGAGATCCTTCATTGGGTATAAAAATTCTGATAAATCGCCCATGTGCTCAGTTGATAAAAGTACCTTTATCAGCGCTGATGATTGTATATTATGACTCACGTTAATGAAGAAACTTATATGGACCTGACCAAGAAGTCAAATGCTTGTTGGTTCTTCCCTGAGGCGATGTGAAAGGAAATTGTTAAGTTCCCTGGTTGGTATACTGGAAAAGAGGGTCATTATAAATTTCTTCATCCCATATCTTTAGACATGGTATGCACGAAAGCATCTGTGGCCAGGAATTGCAGTCATATAACTCATTTGCTAAGGCGTGCAGGTTAATATTAGAAGTTTTAAGACTTGTTGACACTAGCAAGGTCTGTAAACTAGGTGGTAGGAGGTGCTTCCTGCCATAAAGCGCCTTGAAGGTGGACAGCTTTATCACCCTTTGATAGCTGACCCAATAATCCAGTAGGGCACATGGGAGAAATTGATACATCATAGCAGGTCAGTGGAAGCCAAATTCTCCAAGTTGAGATAAAAGTTACATTAGCCCTTTCTAAGCCCCATTATTTAAGGTTTTTAAGTGCTACGGAATACTAACAAGTGTCAAATAGGGCTGTTAATTATCAGTAATCCTTGAGGTAAAATTGAGGCTATTGTTAGTAGAAGCAACCTTGGACTGCCATGTTGTGTGAAAAGTTTCCAGAGCTAAAATAATGAGGCTGCTCTAGAAGTGGCAGTAAAAACAGATATTTTTTGATTTATTTGGTAAGTGATCCATGGCCAAAAGAATATTGGTTACAATTACTCCTGTAGGTAGTTGACCTATAATGCTGATTTTATCATCTGAAAAAGATCTGAAGGAGAAGCTACTAGGTGTTGAACTATATTTTTGGCTTCTATGCTGGCGATAGGTGATCCAAGCATTAAAGATAATTTGGATTGAGCTGAGCATTCAAAACTAAATATCTTGAGATTATTACCGTTTGTGAGTTTTTGTACTGTACCATGCCCAGTAAAAGTGTGCTCTTCCATAATGCTCTAAGTTTGATCAGTAGGGCGGACGTAGGGGAGCCACCCTTTCCCAATAGTTTATAGAGCAAGCTTTGGTTATTTAGTTATTGGCAATTTGCCGTTTAAGTTCACATAGTATCTCATGGGCTTCTCAATACCATAAATATAGTGACAAAGGAGGTCATTGTTGAAACTGGTGCTTAGGCGTCAACTTCCAGTAAACTAGGTTTTCACAAACACTAATACCAGACTGTTTGAAGACATTAATCTAGAAAAGCTTTTACTAAAAAAATTTAATGTTGGAAATAGGTCTTTAATTAATTAATTAATTAAGAGGAAGCTTCTATAGTATCTGATGCTCCAAGTGGTTCATAATCTTTCTCTCAAGCTTAATAATTGATCAAAACTGTTCTTAAGGAAAAAAAGATTTCTTCCAAATGGTAATCTCTCTCAGATATACTCTCTACTAGGGTTCTTATTAGTGCATTTTAGTGTTACTAAGCAGCTATTAAGATTGGTATATTAATGGGGAATTTTCCAATTACGCCAGAGAAGCAAGTGAATATGATTGGAGGGTGTTTTCACATAAGATCGATAAAATAAATTAACTGAATTCCATAAAGGTACTTGAATCACTTGCAGCTGGCCATCATAAATCATAAAAGATCCTTTTATCAATATTTTAAGCCAAAGTTGGGTAAAAAGCATATTGATGCTGATCTGAAAGGTGAGGCGATTAACAGATTGAAGTCACGGCACTGGTGTTCAATAAAATAAGGGAATGAAAAGCACGTTGTCAGGTTTTAAGGTTTTATCAACAGTATAATGATAAGGTATCAACTCAATATAAAAGTTGGGTCGCGTGCCCTACAAATTTTTAAGATGGAATAGAATCATCTTTATAAAGATTTGTTGAATATAAAATAGATATAGATATAAACTGATGGTTGGTCAAATTATCTACAACATCCCCCTTTGACCAAACATCAAGTAGCAGCAATAAGTAGGGATCCAAAAAGTTTTAAAGTGCTGGTGGCCATAAGGCAGAGGGCTGATGATAAGGTTTAAGGAACTTAGCATGCACGCAGTTGATAAGATGACCCTTAGTAGGATCCTTAAGAGTGTAGATTCGGTGGATATCTTCTTTATAATCTTTTTGGGACCTTTCCAAATGTTCTCGAACTTTTTAAATTCTTCTGAAGCCAAGATTATTATATTTTTAGATTAATTCCCCTACAACAAAAGTAGGTAAAGTATGGCAGTCCTCATTATATTGGTTCCTAGCCTTTACTTTTCATGCAAGTGCATTATATTTGGCGGAGCTTTGTATTTGAAACATGGTCCTCATGAGTTTCTCAAAATAGTGGCTGGATCTCATGTTTTCCTTAACACAGGAATAAAATAGTAGAAGCAAAGTGGTATGCTTCCCATGTAATAAACTCAAAAAGAGAATGTCTCATGGCTGAGTGATATACAATATAATTGGAAAACACAGCGGAAAGGAAAAAGAGTTATGCATATGGACGCTTTGCCAGTGACTAACTTACAAAAAATACCCACCAGTGTACCAATCACTACTCAACTTAGACATTTGTCTCAAGCTGATAGGGCGTAGACATCACCCCTCTTTACAAATCAACTCATGGATTTTGAAGTATAACTGGGATTAATATTAGTCTTATTGACCATTAGAATGAACTGTGGGCAACCATGTTGATAGACTATGTTTTCCAAAATAAACTTAGCAGGTGTTACCGCGGCCAGATCTTTAAAGGCTTTGGTCTCCACCAATTAATGAGCTGATCAAAGGCCATGATGATATACTTAATTGGCTGCAGGTGTTGGCCAAGGGCTCCTTACATTAATGGAGATGGTGTGCCAAGGAAATTGAGTTTGACTAGTTAATTTGTTGTAGCCTTTTGATAAAGGCGCTTCTCAAACTGACACTCTCTACAACACCTTATTATCTCATGAATATTGAAAGACATGGATTACAAATAAATATTGTGTTTTCAACTTTTTGAGCGTTTTCTTAAACTAGTCATGCCACATCGCCTTGTAAGCCCCAATGATTAGTCAGTTCACTCAGTGGGCTGAGGAAATATGGCGGTTTGTTCATGAATAATCTTATAGAGTTTTCCGTCCTTATTAAAGGTATTCTGCCTCATTCAGTCTACCTTGCCTTAACCTCTTCTAATTAGTTATTATATTGATGACCTACAACTTTATCAGATAATATACTAGCCCTATCAGACAGTAAGGCTACGGTAGGAAGTTGGGAGTTTCCATCCAAGTTCTGATGCTTTACACTGGATGATGTTGAATTTCAAAATCGTATGCTTGTAATTTTAGGCAAAGCGGGCCAACCATTCTTCAGACTCTTTCAGGTTTTGTAACCAATGCAGTAAAGAATGGTCTGTTACACAGTAAAATTTACCATAGATATAGACCCAGAATTGCTTACAAGCATAAATGTTGGCTAAGCACTCTTTTTTGGTAAATGTGCAGTTTTATTCATGTACATCTAACGTTCAAAAAGACATAAGCAACTGGGTGTTAAAACACTCCTGAATCCTATTAAGTTAACACACCCCTACAACGAAAAGAAATGCATCCATCAAAATGATAAGTGGCTTGTCAAATTTGGGTTTTTAAGAATGGGCGCTTAGGCTAGGCACAGTCTGTAGTTTTTGAAGCCAGCTTAGAATCCTCTGTCCACTCAAAGTGCACAACACTTTTGAGAATATGGAATAACGGCTCACCAATTTTAATAAAATTTTTCACAAACTGTTGTTAGTATACAACCATTCCTTTGAACACTTGAATGAATTTCTTACTATATAGTTAGATTATTAGATTGGCAGCTTCTATCTTCGCTGCCTGTGGCCATAAGCCGTGTTTGTCAATGTCAAAACCCAAGTATTCAAGTTGTTTCCTGAAAAGTTGCACTTACATGTCTTTATTTAAAGTTCAGCTTTAGCAACTGGAGAAATACTCTTCCAGTTCTTTAAGTGTTTGTTAATTGTTATAGAAGAAAGCAATTATATCGTCTTGATAAACTAGGACACATGAGATCTTTAAATCTCCCAATATCCTGTCCATAGCCTGTTGGGAGGTCGTGGGGGAATTAAACGGCCCTTGTGGCATCCAAATTGGTTGATACAGACCTTGAGAAGTTTTCATTTCGCTTTTCTTGTCCTCTTTAGGAAGCTCAATCTGTTAGTAACTGGAGTTAAATCCATGGCCAAGAAATATTGAGCGCCGCCCAAGTGGTCCAGCGCATTATCAATCCATGGTAATGGATTATATCCTTTATGGCAATAAGGTTGAGCTTTTGATAAGCTATTACAATATGGTTAGAACCGTCCTTCTTTTAAATTATCACCACTGGAGAAGCCTAAGTACCTTTGGAGGGCATTAAAATCTGATGTTTAACTAGTCAGTTAGTTTCAGTCTTAACAACCTCATCCGCCGCCTTAGAATGCCTTATGAGACTAAAGCAAGTGGGCAGTGGTTGTCATTTTCAATATGGTGAAATAAACATGGGTACATCCTAAATAGAATATTTTTTGCGAAAAAAAGCTATACTCATAGAAAATGGCGAAATCAAGATCTTTCTCTTCCTCAGTTAGCCTGGTTAAGCTTTCCCATAGTGCCAAAGAGCAAACTTTGGGATCAGTATCACCTGTCAGGACCAGTTCCTTTAAAGCACTAAAATCGTGAATTTTCTCTACTTCTTCCACTAGGAGAATATGGACAAAAGCAACTTTTTAATGTCAATTGATTTAAATTATTCGAGGTGGGTTGACCTTGGGACAAATATACTACACCGAGAATGTTTTCTAGCCAGTATAGGTTTCAAACTCAAAACCTGCACTAGGGGTGGAAGCAGTTTTACCCGCTCAACTAACTACCCTTTCAATTGATTTAAATATAGAGTATAGATATATATTAGCTAGTAATAGCTTAATCTCTTCATGGTCAGACTTGATAAACTCTGGTGTGACAGATAGTTTGAGATTATAGTGGCAGAACGGCGCAATATATTTCCCCATATAATCCTTGAGGCTTTAAGGATAATTTCTATCCCCACGATTATTTAGTGGCCTGCTGGATTAGTTAAGTTACAATTAGCCCTCAGCGGAATGCCTTTAGTTTCCAAAATTTGATAAGCAGCTTTGGGGTGTGGCCATGAAGACATTGAAAAACCAGTGGTACTTTTCCATTTTTATAAACTGAGGTTGCCCACCTTTTGCTTGGTAGACGCTAATTCCTCCAGATTCTATATTTAATATAGTGGAAGAAATTTCTAACATTTCCAAAGTGTTTTCTTTAAAAATGCTTTAACTCCATAAGTCCTCATAAAAAAGATTTCAACAAGGAGGTCATAATTTTGACTGGAAAAAACTAAAGCTGGGGTGGATAGAACTAATAAACCAAACCTCAGTGGCAGCGCATAAGCACCTAACAAAGTGATCACTTGGGGTCTGGTAGTACTTACTTTTTGCAATGGTCAATATCTGGTGCTAGCCCAGCTTCTTTACCAGTTTGATGGACACTATATTAATTGGTGATCCGCTGTCCACAATAGCTCTTACTTTGAGCTTGCTATCAGTAATATCTATATAGGTGCATTCAGCCGCATATGCATCAGTCTCGCTGACTTCATAAACATTAAGATCATCCACAAGCCCTAAATAGATTGTAGGTTGGAGCACAAGAGTGGGTTTATTTCTTCTAAAGTGCAAAGAGGTATGCCCACCTGGACGGTGTCCAGCTTGGGAATATAACCAAATTGACAGTGATATCGTTCTGTTACAACTGTAAATGTAAGACTTCACTACTACTCCTGGCACTACTACATTGATTTGTTTCTTAGGGAGACTGTGCTTATCTCCCCTGCCTCACCTGCAATCACTTGGTGTTATGCGGAAGGCGTAGCGCCCACTTGTGATAAAGGCTTAACGGATTGGGGTTCTGGAGATCTGGGCTTACTTGGTATTTTTCTAGAAGTGGGGGAAGTAGAGTATCCTATTTCAACTCAACCCACTCTTTTCCCAACTCTCCTTTCTTATAAACTATCCTTGGAATGAACCTTGAGTTTATACCCAAAGCAGGGTAATTATTGGCGTAACGCTCAGTTTTTTACACTGATAAGAAGTAACCTGTGCAATATCAGGCCTGTGGAAGCTTGGCCCATATGGATAGCTATTATCTTTTTGAGAGACTAAACTTATCAGCAGGGTCAACAAGCTCTTGTGGACTGGGGTAGGAACTGCAAATAATACAGCGCTGTGACAGAGATAATTAAGCAAATGAGAAATACCGTTCTCCTCATTCAAATTAATTGATCAAAGCCTAATACAAACCAATATAGGAATCACAGGCGTGACGCAGAGCAATCTTAGCATCAAAGCTGATTAGCTCGTTAGTTCCAGATAGGACTTTAACCTCATAATAGAATCGTTCAGCTTAAACTGTAACTGGCTCATCCTTATTATAATGGAAATTTAAAAAACAAAGTTTCAGCGTGGTCATCCATTTGGCACCCTCAACTCTTTTTCCAAAAAGTTTTTGGCATCACAATATGTTATTAAATTTTTTTGTAATTTAGCATTAACAACTATTGGCTCACAGAATCCAAAGAATTCATTAAAGTAAATAATTTAATAATCATAGAGGAAACACTCATACTTATTTCAAAGAACACATTAAGGTTTGCACATTTCCATTTATGTCAAACTTTTTAATTTGATCGGGTTAAACAGAGAAAGAGCACCCTTTTGCACAAGAGCACAATAGTGGTGCCACTGGATTGCCCTCACAAGCTAGAAGTCTGAGGGAAATCGTTAAGCAATTTTAAATTAAAGACTTAGGGGAACAGAGGACTAAGCGGAAGCATTAAACCCACCATCATTATATTGGCAATATTAAATGAACCAACCATTCAGCCCAAAGAGAGGTGAACTTGTTACAGAGTTGGGTAATCATTACAGAAAACTGATGGCTTTATGTCGCGAACTGCTGTTCAACCAGTAAAAAACTTATTAACAGCGGTGAGGAGGGCTCTCAATTCCTTAATCTATTGATCTTGTAAATGTACTAAAGTTTGCAAAGAGATCATTTCACCTCAGACTAAAAAAGGGAATTAACCCTTTCTGCTACTAGGTACCAAGGCGGAGAGAAAAATCCTACACAATAGCTATTAAGAGCGGACGCTCAAGAGTTCAAGATACTACCTTGTCAGAAATCCATCCCAAAAACCTGATATTTCTTTGCTCTAAACGAGCCAATGGAACAACTTTACGCTATCTTAGTGATGCAGCCGCGTTAGAGTCCATCACTTGTGAACAGTAACCAAAGAAATATTCAGTGTCATCTCTAAAAGTTATGGTTTGGTACAGGGTAGCAGTTGTGCCCCTATAGTGAGCGCCACTATTGAAACCAGATCTAAGGTGTCAATTTTGAATGAAATAGGTTCGACAAACACTATTACAAGACTGTTTCAAGACATTACTCTAGTAAAAACTTTATATAAAAACTTTAATGTTGGAAATAGGGTTTTTATTAATTAAACAAAAAGAAGTTCCTATAGTATTTGATACTCCAAGTGATTCTTAATCTCTCTCTCAAGCTTACTATCTGATCAAAATTGTTCTTAAGGAAAAAGACCTCCTTCCAAATGGTAATCTCGCTCAGGTATACTATATATTAAGGGTTCTTATTTGTGCATTTTCAGTGTTACTAAGCAGCTATTAATATAGGTATAATAATGGAGGAATTTTCCAATTACGCCGGAGAAGAAAGTAAATATGATTGGAGGGTATTTTCACATAAGATTGAAGCATTAAATTAATTGCATTTCATTAAGGTACTTGAATCACTGGCAGCTGGCCATCATAAACCATAAAAAAACCCTATTATCAATATTTTTAAACCAATGTGGGGTAAAAAAGCATATTGATGCTGATCTGAAAGGTGAGGCGATTAATAGACTGAAGTCACGGCGCTATTGTATAATAAAATTTGGAAAATGAAAAGCACGTTGGCGGGTTTAGGATTTGATCAATAGTATAATGATAAGGTATCAACTTATTATAAAAATAGGGCCGCGTGGCCTGCAAATTATTAATATGAGTTTGAATCCATTTATAAAGATTAATTGAATATAAATTAGGTATAGATATAAACTAATGTTTGATTAAATCATATACAACTATGATATAGAATGTCCTCCTAAGTGGATAGAACTGTCAAAACTGGTAAATGGTAGACATCAGCGTTTTGGTAGGTGGCGTCAGGCTGATGAACAATCAAAAATTATTGTTTGTTTAATTGTAAAACCCACCAGGCTAATTGGCTGTCAGGATCTTGCATCTGTTGCAACTAATGAAGGGAGCCTTGCTAAATTATTACATTAAAGTGTGTCCCATAAAAGAAGTGATGGAAATGCTTAATGGTTATGATTACCACTAATCACTCATACTCAGTGATAATATAGTTCTTCTTAGTTTTAGAAACTTGCTAAAGTATGTGATTGAGCGGTCTACATGATTTTAGTCATGTTGCTCCAGGATGCCCCAACAGCAACATCACTGCCATCAGTAAAATGCAGTAAGGGTTTATCAAAATTTTGATGTATAAACATATGAGATTTGGTTAAAGTCATCATAAGGCATTAAAAGATTGTGTTTTCTATAATCACAGGAGACAAACACGTTTTTCTGTAACAGTAGGACAAGGGCTCAGCAAGTTTGACAAAATGAGGGATAAATTGGCAGTAATAACTGATCATCTTAAAAGAAATTTGGATGTCCCTTAGATTTTTTGGGTGGGGTAAACTTGTGTATGGCCGTAACTTTATCTGAAAGGGGCTGGATTTTTTTGGTTACCTTTTGACCTAAAACTCCAATTCTCACTGAAAAATGTGCATTTTAGGAATATAAAGCTTAAGATGCTGATTGTTTTTGATCAAATACTTGGCATAGTTGGTGTATATGGACTTAAAAGTTTGGGAAATTACGTTAATATAATATGAATACACCAGGACAGAAGACATTTTTGATCCCTTAAAATTCCATCCAGGGTTCATTGGAACATAACAGAAGCGTTGCACAGCCCCTGAGGCAATTGAATTAGTTTGAACATGCTCTCTTTAGTGATGAGAGCACACTTATTTCAGCCCTTATGGGTAAGGACTGATTACCAGTATCTTCTGGCTAAATGCATAGCAGGGAAGAAATGAGAGACAACTAGCATCCAAAGAGAATTGTCAATAATAAATAAAGGGTATCTGTCTTTTAAGGTGTTGGAATTCAGTTTGTAATAATCCATCTCCACATGATGGGTCCCATCTTTCTTTAGCACTAACAGAAGAGGTTAAGCCAAGGGCTTTATAAAGGTCTAATAGTTTGACTTCCAGAAGATATTTTAATTGATAGTTACTTGGCTTCTTCCACTTGTGATCTTCTATGGCTTGGTCCATATCAGTGAGGCATCTCCAGTATCTATTTAATGAGTACTCCCGTCATTTTACCAAAAATCATAAGGACTGAGAGAAAATAATGGAATATTTGGATAAGAATTGATATGTGGCCTCTAATTGGGTTTTGGTAAAGTCCAAGCCAATATTAAACTTGATGGTGGCTATAATAGGAGGATCATTAAGTCCAAAGTTGTGTAGGGACTAAATTATCTTACACTATGTAATTCATCAACTGTTAACAGGGGAACGTAAGCTATAGGGTCCTTTTCCCTATGATGTATGAAGTTGAAGTAAGGTTACCTTGCAAAACTGCGATGGTCCCAAAATAAGCTGTATCCAGAATGCCTGGGAAGTGCAATTAATCCTTAATTGATGGAATACTTACTTGAAAACTTCTTTTATATGACCAGGGGTATTATGTACTTGGATGCAAATATATGTAAAAACTTGCTCCTAATCTAAGATTACAACTTGAGATAGAGCATAAAATAGCATTTCTTCCTGAGCTCAAGTGGATTCAGGAGGTATTTTTACATGAGACCAACTATATCTATCTCGTTTTGGTATGGTATTTGGTCTTTTTCCATAAGGCGGATTCTTTTAAGGGGATTTTACTTCTTTTTTACAGGTGTTTAAAAATTGGTACCCTTTGCTTGATTATAGACAAATAAGATGAAGATAGGCAACAATCCTGCAGTATTCATGCAGAAATTTTTGTCCCCTAATATGTTGTAACTCTGATTCTCAATGAATCACAGCTGGGGCTTTTTATTAAGCTTTGTAAAGCATACGAATAAGGCCATATAAGCCCAAGTGATCAAGTGTAATTGGGGCCCGCCGTTCCATACTTGACATTATGTATGATGTCAGGTGCAAATTTATTTAATTGATTAGTTTGAAGATATAACACTCACTAGAAAAGGTGTCAACAATGGCATAAACTTTATTTTTTATATTCAAATTCCACCCTTGGTGACTGAGTCCCCAAAATGAATTTTTAGATTAAAGAAAAGTTTTTGGGGAACATAGAGGTGATAAGAGTAAATTAGTCCTGTTTTCTTTCAGTAAACATACTGAAGGCATTGCTAGAAGAAGGGGTAGCCAAAAGAAAAACTAAAAAAATAAATGGTTGAGTCATAGGTTGATTGCCAACATGAAGAGCCTCTCCCTTCATGTTGACGGGACTTTTCCTCTTAATAATCAAATTGTTGTAACATCCATCAGCTGTGTGCCAGTACCTTCCACATAAGTGCATCGGATATACTTTTTTACATCCTTTTTCTCAAAAGCATTGACTTGAGGGCATCAATTTGGAGAAAAGCTGGTCTTAAAGGCCTTCTAAATTTAGACTTGCGGATTTTTTATGAGTGCGTTTATAATGTCCAGGATGCTCAAGAAGTTTCTCTTTATGGCACAGGTATGTAGATGCAAGCCATGGTGGGATGTCAATGTGGAAATGAAAGCAGTTATAGCGTCGTCTAAAGTAGTATGTTCATAGAAAACAAAGGTTTAACCTTGTAATAAAATAATTCTAACTCAGTTGGTGATTATCCATGCTTGATGCAAATGCCCATAAAGAACTGCTTCTGTGAGGCCAGAGTCTAATTGCTTTTAAACTCCTTTATCAAGGTGATCTTGACTCAGTTCCAGGTTTGACTATTATTAAGATGAAGTACCATGACTTCTTGGGTGATTTGGATCAAGCAGGTAGGTAGATGCTTAACTTTATGTCGATTGGTAGCCTCTTCCATGGGACTTTTGTAGATGTTTAGTAATGAAGTGATACTTCATTCTCCATGGATGTAATTTTCCAAAAACGTAGGCCTAAAGTTAGTATAAAAAGGTTTTGATGATAATTGTTAATCCCAGTTGGTGCAAGAGGAGCCAAAAACAAGGACTTGATATCATTATATTCAGAGAATTGCATCAGATCAAGCTGAGCTCTCAAATAGTTATGAAATTCTGTATATCTTTATACTGTGTCATTACTGTGGTTGTGGTGGCCTTTTTAGACAATTCTCTATTTAAGACCTTGCAAACTAACATTCTTGGCTTCCATGGCGACCTTGATAAAGCTTGTTCCGCCTTGATGGCCTTGACTTGGCTGGTAAGTTGTTGAGCCAATTATTGATGCAGGTTTATTAACAATTTGCGGTCATGAATAATTACTAAAATTCATGATCTTTCGAGAAAGATTTAGAGGTATGGTTGGGGTCAAGTGGTCGACCTTTGAGGTCTACACTACACCCATGAAAAATGACACAACTTGAGATTTTATCCAGTTGATCTGATTTTTATATTATTTGATTGGGATCAAGAAGTGACATCCTCAGGCTCTATCACCATAGATCCAAAAAGGCTGGAAGCCTGGGTAGCCCAGCTTCCCTTGCTGTCCAGGAGTTCTTGCGTTCCAGGCTCCCTGAGTGGGCTGATGTCCCATTGTGGCCTCAGGGGTCTAGCGACTCTGAAATTGCCCAGAGGCCCAAGGGCACAGTTATACCTAGAGGCCATATAGGTCTATCCTCTGAGGTTTATGGATAGCAGCAGGTCCCTGTGGTCTAGAAAGGCCTTGGTAGTTATGGAGCCCTTCAGGGGTAACAGGGCCAGGTACACCAGGATGGGATTATAGTAAGGCTTCCATAAATCATGAAAATTTCAATGGGTGCTATTTGATGCTGGAGATACAGTTCAAGAGCAAACCAATAGTCTGTCTGACCTGAAGTTAAGCTTCAGATATTTTCACGTCAACTTGGGTTTAGAGTTGATTCTGAGAATATATAAAGTCTCCTTCATCCAACAAAGTCATCTGACATCATAATTCATTGATTAAACGTTAAGTTTCAAGAATACTGTTTTGATCTTCATTGACAAAGGAGGACATAAATTAATAAAATTTATAGGAGGATGAGTGAAGGGATTGTTTAAGTTCTAATTGTCTCAACACTTATTGGTTGTGGAGTCTTAAAAATTTTCATAATGTGATTATGGCGAGATGGATGAAAATGTGAAGGTATTGATCTGTCTGGTTCCAACTTCTGGCTTTGAGCAGACTAGGAGCTAAGTATAACTCTCTCATTGTAAAGGGACCAACTGATGCTATGCCCCGGCTGGACAGCCCTTCAGACACAGAAATTTCATTAGCAGTTGTTGTACAATTGAGCTGAGGTGGTAATCTTAATGAATATCTGCTTTGGTCTAAAAATAGAAACTTCACGACCTGTACTCAGCCATAAATTCAAGTGTAGGTGGGACAGGGGTACCTACTTCAAAGTGAGAATTGCTGGTCAAACAGGAAGTGCTTCTATCCCCATTATCTTGGGAAGTTTCTTGTTTAAGATTATTTTCTTATCTTTGCTACGTCCTCACTCTTTAATGGCAAATTTGAAGACATGGAAGGGAGCACCAATTTTATGTCAGCACTGTAGATACCAGTGTAGATCAAAGGGGCCTGCTTTGAAGCTCCTGGGAGTCAGATGTGGTTATCTTTCTAATAAATATAGCAAGGTTCCAGAAAAATCAAGAAGACTAAGGCTTGCTGAATAACCTTAATAAAATCTTAAAAATAGTGAAACTTACATAAAAATTATATGAGAAAAAACGTTATCCCTGCTAATTGTGATGTAGGATACATATTGGGCGATAGGGCTTGTTGCACATGGTAAATTCCATAGTGGACTGAAGATTAGGATCACCTTGGACTTCAGCAAGAAGCGTGTGATAAGGCGACTTCCTTTGTCTCACATTAGTCTTACTAAATCAATAGAAGAGCTTCTTTATAACCGTGGTTTTAATGAGTCAGGATTTTTTTCTTCTTTCATCAGATGATTCAGAGGCGGATGCCTTTTTTACCTTAAAGTTCAGAAATCAAAACAGTAGTAGGAAGATGTTATTTTGTTTAACTTTGTTCAATTCATTTTTTCCCTCAGTGTGAATTCTGACACATACTATAAACCAGGTCTTGGTATTTAGCCATATAAGGATTGAGCTTATAAACATTTAACTCCATGAGCATGGCTTATACCAACGTAATTCCCTAGGTTTCTTGACAAAGTTCTTGGCTAGCTTTTCAAAAAAAGGTGGTATTTCTTTGCCAACTTATTTTAAATCTAGCTTGTCAATCTCAGATTGTTTCATATACTTATATTTAGACCAAAAAAAATTTTTGCATAATTTTTTCTATGATTTATTTCTCTTGGTTAGCTCATTTTTGCTAAATATGAAATCAACCTTGGTAAAATATTTTTTGAGGCCTAGTCTCATTATCAGTTCTTTGCCATAAAAGGCAGGCCATATTCCGACTAAATTTGTCTGATTTTTAGAAAACGGCTGCATTAATCATTTATTGTGTTGATAGTGAATAAGCTTACAGGGTTCTTTGAAGATAGAAAGTGGTAAAGATCTAAAAAACTATATCTTATCAACTTGAGACCTAAATCCTTAAATTTATATAGGGGAATGCTCAAGGATTATAGAAATTTTTGTTCTGGAAGACCTTCACTATTTTCTCTAGCACGATTTTAAGGTTAGTGCCATAATTTAAATTATATTGCGTTTAAAAAAAATGATATATCGGTACCTACTAAAGAAAAGCCAATTTTTTCTGAAAACTATATGATCTCTCAAATGAGTGGATAAAAAAATGGCTAGTGGTACTTCCAGCTGAGATAAACTTACATAGTATCCACTAAGTGATAAGTAATATGAAAATTCAGCTAAATACAAAAAAGATACTAAGTTGGATACATGGGAAGAATTCAATGCTATGAGATTATACTTTTAGCTATACTTTTTAAAGGACTTGTTAAATGAGCCGATCCACCCATCTGATTTCTCACTTTAATATCAATAGATTTTAAACTTAAGCCATAATTTTTAATTTAACTTCATATAGATAAGAAAAAAGCTCTTATATAGTAAATTTTTTTGCTTTTTTATATTTCAAGATAATATAGAACATGAGGATAACTGAGCCTACCAGAGTTTTACACTATGAATTTTGAGCTCAACTTCTAATGTAAAAACAAGAAATTATAAACCTCTACTGTTTCTGTTGCCTCTATAACCTCTTTATAAAAACATGAGTGTTGAAAAGTTCTTTAAACCTTCTTCATAATTGGTAGTATATGCCCCTCTTTTTATGGACCTTATTTTTTATTATTACATATATAATTTTATTAAAAAAATATTAAAGTTCACTTCAGACGTTGCATCTTTCAACCTTAAAGGCTTTGGCGTTTACCATTCTTGTGCCATGTGACTTAACGGAAAGGACCTCCTGCAGCCTAGTTTCTATGACCTTATGCATAAAAAGTCTATACCAGATATTTTAACTTCACTTCGTTTTATCTTGAAAGGGGTGGAATGATATTATTAAAACTTCCTAAAATAATTTTTTACTTATTCTAGCTTGGTGAAAAACCCTTCTTTTTAGTGGGTGCCCTACAGTTCTTTTGATCCTTGACATCACCAGTTGGCTCTTTTTGCTCAGGAAATTGAATGACGTTCAGTATTTGTTGCCCACCTTCCCCCACCTGTTTAATTTAGAATTACCCCCTAAACAAGTGTGTATAACACCTTGATAACTGAAAACTTATCCTCTTATACGCTGCAAGAACTAATGGGTTTTCACTGGTGCACAGGTTTGCTAACTGCTGATTCTGGAAATAGACATGAATTTGCTAATTGTATGAAGACAATTAACCTAGTTGACTTCAGATAAATGGTTAGCTTTGGTCCTACTCTGGTAATATAAAGGTTAAAGTGACTTCAGCCTCACTATGGAGTTATATAAGGATTTAAGTGACTTCAGCCTCACTCTGGCGTTGACACTTAGACAGGAAGTACTTCTTCATGACTTCACTTTGAAGTAAACAATCAACAATTGAAAACAATAAAGTAATCTGAGTACTAA